>WNGS01000117.1:98852-145650 GCA_020271785.1 Procambarus virginalis | reverse complement strand
TACCATCACCAGGTAGCTCCACCACTGCCATCACCTGGTAGCTCCACCACTACCATCACCTGGTAGCTACACCACTACCATCACCTGGTAGCTCCACCACTACCATCACCTGGTAGCTCCACCACTACCAGCACCAGGTAGCTACACCACTACCATCACCAGGTAGCTACACCGCTACCATCACCTGGAAGCTACACCACTACCATCACCAGGTAGCTCCACCATTACCAGCACCAGGTAGCTACACCACTACCATCACCTGGTAGCTCCACCACTACCATCACCAGGTAGCTACACCACTGCCATCACCTGGTAGCTCCACCACTACCATCACCTGGTAGCTACACCACTACCATCACCTGGTAGCTCCACCACTACCATCACCTGGTAGCTCCACCACTACCATCACCTGGTAGATACACCACTACCATCACCAGGTAGCTCCACCACTACCATCACTTGGTAGCTCCACCACTACCATCACCTGGTAGCTCCACCACTACCATCACCTGGTAGCTCCACCACTACCATCACTTGGTAGCTCCATCACTACCATCACCTGGTAGCCCCACCACTACCATCACTTGGTAGCTCCACCACTACCATCACCTGGTAGCTCCACCACTACCATCACCTGGTAGCTCCACCACTACCATCACCTGGTACCTACACCACTACCATCACCAGGTAGGTCCACCACTACCATCACCTGGTAGCTCCACCACTACCATCACCTGGTAGCTCCACCACTACCATCACCTGGTAGCTCCACCACTACCATCACCAGGTAGCTCCAGAACTACCATCACCAGGTAGCTACACCACTACCATCACCTGGTAGCTCCACCACTACCATCACCAGGTAGCTCCACCACTACCATCACCTGGTACCTACACCACTACCATCACCAGTAGCTCCACCACTACCATCACCTGGTAGCTCCACCACTACCATCACCTGGTAGCTCCACCACTACCATCACCTGGTAGCTACACCACTACCATCACTAGGTAAATCACCACTACCATCACCAGGTAGCTCCACCACTACCATCACCAGGTAGCTCCACCACTACCATCACCAGGTAGCTCCAACACTACCATCACCAGGTAGCTCCACCACTACCATCACCTGGTAGCTCCACCACTACCATCACCTGGTAGCCACACCACTACCATCACCTGGTAGCTACACCACTACCATCACCAGGTAGCTACACCACTACCATCACCTGGTAGCTCTACGACTACCATCACCTGGTAGCTACACCACTACCATCACCTGGTAGCTACACCACTACCATCACCTGGTAGCTTCACCACTACCATCACCTGGTAGCTACACCACTACCATCACCAGGTAGCTCCACCACTACCATCACTTGGTAGCTCCACCACTACCATCACCTGGTAGCTCCACCACTACCATCACCTGGTAGCTCCACCACTACCATCACCTGTTAGCTCCACCACTATCATCACCTGGTAGCTCTACCACTACCATCACTTGGTAGCTCCACCACTACCATCACCTGGTAGCTCCACCACTACCATCACTTGGTAGCTCCACCACTACCATCACCTGGTAGCTCCACCACTACCATCACCTGGTAGCTCCACCACTACCATCACCTGGTAGCTCCACCACTACCATCACCTGGTAGCTCCACCACTACCATCACCAGGTAGCTCCACCACTACCATCACCTGGTACCTACACCACTACCATCACCAGGTAGCTCCACCACTACCATCACCTGGTAGCTCCACCACTACCATCACCTGGTAGCTCCACCACTACCATCACCTGGTAGCTACACCACTACCATCACTAGGTAGCTACACCACTACCATCACCAGGTAGCTCCACCACTACCATCACCAGGTAGCTCCACCACTACCATCACCTGGTAGCTCCACCACTACCATCACCTGGTAGCTCCACCACTACCATCACCTGGTAGCTACACCACTACCATCACCAGGTAGCTACACCACTACCATCACCAGGTAGCTCCACCACTACCATCACCAGGTAGCTCCACCACTACCATCACCTGGTAGCTCCACCACTACCATCACCAGGTAGCTCCACCACTACCATCACCAGGTAGCTACACCACTACCATCACCTGGTAGCTCCACCACTACCATCACCTGGTAGCTACACCACTACCATCACCTGGTAGCTCCACCACTACCATCACCAGGTAGCTCCACCACTACCATCACCAGGTAGCTACACCACTACCATCACCTGGTAGCTCCACCACTACCATCACCAGGTAGCTCCACCACTACCATCACCAGGTAGCTCCACCACTACCATCACATGGTAGCTACACCACTACCATCACCAGGTAGCTCCACCACTACCATCACCAGGTAGCTACACCACTACCATCACCTGGTAGCTCCACCACTACCATCACCTGGTAGCTTCACCACTACCATCACCTGGTAGCTACACCACTACCATCACCTGGTAGCTCCACCACTACCATCACCTGGTAGCTACACCACTACCATCACCAGGTAGCTCCACCACTACCATCACTTGGTAGCTCCACCACTACCATCACCTGGTAGCTCCACCACTACCATCACTTGGTAGCTCCACCACTACCATCACCTGGTAGCTCCACCACTACCATCACCTGGTAGCTCCACCACTACCATCACCTGGTAGCTCCACCACTACCATCACCAGGTAGCTCCACCACTACCATCACCTGGTACCTACACCACTACCATCACCAGGTAGCTCCACCACTACCATCACCTGGTAGCTCCACCACTACCATCACCTGGTAGCTCCACCACTACCATCACCTGGTAGCTACACCACTACCATCACTACTAGCTACACCACTACCATCACCAGGTAGCTCCACCACTACCATCACCAGGTAGCTCCACCACTACCATCACCAGGTAGCTCCACCACTACCATCACCTGGTAGCTCCACCACTACCATCACCAGGTGGCTCCACCACTACCATCACCTGGTAGCTCCACCACTACCATCACCAGGTGGCTCCACCACTACCATCACCTGGTAGCTCCACCACTACCATCACCTGGTAGCTCCACCACTACCATCACCAGGTAGCTACACCACTACCATCACCAGGTAGCTACACCACTACCATCACCTGGTAGCTCCACCACTACCATCACCTGGTAGCTCCACCACTACCATCACCTGGTAGCTACACCACTACCATTACCAGGTAGCTACACCACTACCATCACCAGGTAGCTCCACCACTACCATCAACAGGTAGCTCCACCACTACCATCACCTGGTAGCTCCACCACTACCATCACCAGGTAGCTCCACCACTACCATCACCAGATAGCTACACCACTACCATCACCTGGTAGCTCCACCTCTACCATCACCTGGTAGCTCCACCACTACCATCACCTGGTACCTCCACCACAACCATCACCTGTTACCTCCACCACTACCATCACCAGGTAGCTCCACCACTACCATCACCAGTTAGCTCCACCACAACCATCACCAGGTAGCTACACCACTACCATCACCTGGTAGCTCCATCACTACCATCACCTGGTAGCTACACCACTACCATCACCTGGTAGCTCCACCAGTACCATCACCTGGAAGCTCCACCACTACCATCACCAGGTAGCTCCACCACTACCATCACCAGGTAGCTCCACCACTACCATCACCTGGTAGCTCCACCACTACCATCACCAGGTAGATCCACCACTACCATCACCTGGTAGCTCCACCTCTACCATCACCAGGTAGCTCCACCACTACCATCACCTGGTAGCTCCACCACTACCATCACCAGGTAGCTCCACCACTACCATCACCAGGTAGCTACACCACTACCATCACCAGGTAGCTCCACCACTACCATCACCAGGTAGCTCCACCACAACCATCACCAGGTAGCTCCACCACCACCATCACCAGGTAGATCCACCACTACCATCACCTGGTAGCTCCACCACTACCATCACCAGGTAGCTACACCACTACCATCACCATGTAGCTCCACCACTACCATTACCTGGTAGCTCCTCCACTACCATCACCTGGTAGCTCCACCACAACCATCACCTGGTAGCTCCACCACTACCATCACCTGGTAGCTACACCACTACCATCACCAGGTAGCTACACCACTACCATCACCAGGTAGCTACACCACTACCATCACCAGGTAGCTCCACCACTACCATCACCTGGTAGTTCCACCACTACCATCACCAGGTAGATCCACCACTACCATCACCTGGTAGCTCCACCTCTACCATCACCAGGTAGCTCCACCACTACCATCACCTGGTAGCTCCACCACTACCATCACCAGGTAGCTCCACCACTACCATCACCAGGTAGCTACACCACTACCATCACCAGGTAGCTCCACCACTACCATCACCAGGTAGCTCCACCACAACCATCACCAGGTAGCTCCACCACTACCATCACCAGGTAGCTCCACCACTACCATCACCTGGTAGCTCCACCACTACCATCACCAGGTAGCTACACCACTACCATCACCATGTAGCTCCACCACTACCATTACCTGGTAGCTCCTCCACTACCATCACCTGGTAGCTCCACCACAACCATCAAATTTTATGCAAAGGGCATATGCAGACATAGATATGCTGGTAATAAGAAAGGATTAGAATGCAGTTATCAACATCCCAAAAAATGTTTAAATATGCTTAGGAAAGGTGAGTGTCGATTTGGATCAATATGTAGATTTTTCCATCCTGAGATGTGCCAAACCTCACTGGAGGACAGAAAATGCTATGACCTCAGCTGCCCATACTTTCACGTGAAAGGCACGGAACGCTACATAAAGAGTGGCAAGCAGGATAATGAATTTGGAGGAAATTCGATAAATTTTTTATACCAGACCGAGAGAGAATTCAAAAGGAGGAGCATGGAGAATGTATGGAACTGGATGCCAGACCCACTTGCATACCAGAATTACAGATACAACTACACACCGAAAGGGAACCACAACTACAACAGGCAACTGCCCTACAACAATCAGCACTGGTCAGAACAAACTCAATATGTCCACGCATAATGGGCTTGCCGAAAAAGTCTCCCAGTCAAACTATCACTAATAGAGTAACCTCATTCATCTTTGCCAACATACAAGGACTGAAAACAAGAACAAACAATAAAGTACAGTTCATAAATGGCCTCCTCACGGAGTCAAATGCAGTATTTGGAGCTTTCACAGAAACCCATGCAGGGGAATTCTTGGACAGTGAGATCTGGATTCCAGGATATAACCTATACAGGTGTGATAGGAAAATTAGGTCACATGGAGGAGTGGGTCTGTATATTAGGGAAGACCTTGTGTGCTCGGAGCTCCTAAACGTTACAAATGAGGTGATAGAGGTACTGGGATTAAAAATAGAGAAAATAAATTTAGTGATTATTCTAATATACAAACCGCCAGATGCAACGGCTGAGGAATTCACAGAACAGGTAAACAAAATAGAGAATAGCCTTGATAATTTGGAGAACCCAATACCTGATATTATCTTCTTAGGTGACTTCAACTTGCCTAGTCTCAGGTGGAGAATAGCAAACAATAATATTATACCAGGGAATCTATCAGGACCTAACCAACCACAGATTAGAGAACTACTTAGATTCTGTGACAAATTTTCACTCAGTCAGCAGATATCGGAGCCAACGAGAAATGAAAATATTCTAGATCTGGTCTTTACGAACAATGAAGACATTATCAGAGACATTACGATATCAGATACCACATATTCAGATCACAAGCTCATTGAAGTGCAAACTACCATCAATACTCAGAATAGACCTAAAACGTTGATAAAGCGAGAGGGGCTATTCAGTAAATTCAATTTTTNAACCATGGGAAGATAGATTGGGGGGAACAGAGACCCACACGGAGGCCCAGACCGTGGAGAGCTAAGCTGCTGGATGTGGCAACAAGAAACTTTCTAAGTCAACACGTCAAGGGACCGACAAGAATGAGAGGAGGGGATGAACCAGCCTTGCTGGATTTGATATTTACCCTAAATGAGTCGGATATAAGGGAAGTTAAGTTGGAAGCCCCCTTGGAATGAGTGATCATAGTGTATTGAGCTTTGAGTACCTGGTTGAGCTAGGAATTATCACCCCCAAAAAAGAACTGGGAACCAAAGGGTTGGCGTACAGAAAGGGAAACTATGAGGAGATGAATAAATTCCTATGGGATATACATTGGGACACAGAACTCGGAACCAAGTCCGTACAAGACATGATGGACTATGTCACCCAAAATGTCAGGAGGCTGTAAGCAGGTTTGTCCCAGCCCAACAGGAAAAAACAGAGAAGCAAAGGAAGAATCCGTGGTTTAATAGGGAATGTATGAAAGCAAAGAGCTGAACAAAAGGGCATGGAGGAACTTTCGTAATAACAGAACACCAGAAAGTAGAGAGAGATACCAGAGAACCAGGAACGAGTATGTCAGTGTGAGAAGAGCAGCTGAGAAAAGGTATGAAAATGATATAGCTAACAAAGCCAAGACTGAACCAAAGCTACTACACAGTCACATCAGGAGGAAGACAACAGTGAAGGAACAGGTGATTAAACTTAGGGTGGGCGAGGACAGGTACACAGAGAATGACAAAGAGGTGTGTGAAGAACTCAACAAAAGGTTCCAGGAGGTCTTTACAATAGAACAGGGAGATATCACGGCGCTGGGAGAGGTGGCAGCAAACCAGGTGACCTTGGATAGGTTCGAAATTACAAGAGATGAGGTCAAAAAGCACCTATTGGAGCTGGATGTGAGAAAAGCTGTTGGGCCGGATGGAATCTCGCCATGGGTATTGAAAGAGTGTGCAGGAGCACTTTGCTTACCACTCTCCATAGTGTATAGTAAGTCACTGGAAACGGGGGACCTACCAGAAATATGGAAGACTGCTAATGTAGTACCAATATACAAAAAGGGTGACAGACAAGAGGCACTGAACTACAGGCCAGTGTCCTTAACTTGTATACCATGCAAGGTGATGGAGAAGATTGTGAGAAAAACCTAGTAACACATCTGGAGAGAAGAGACTTCGTGACAACCCATCAACATGGGTTCAGGGAGGGTAAATCTTGCCTTACAGGATTGATAGAATTCTACGATCAGGTGACAAGAATTAAGCAAGAAAGAGAAGGGTGGGCGGACTGCATTTTTTTGGACTGTCGGAAAGCCTTTGACACAGTACCCCATAAAAGGTTGATGCATAAGCTGGAGAAACAGGCAGGAGTAACAGGTAGGGCGCTCCAGTGGATAAGGGAGTACCTAAGCAATAGGAAACAGAGAGTTACAGTGAGGGGTGAGACCTCAGACTGGCGTGAAGTCACCAGTGGAGTCCCACAGGGCTCTGTACTTGGACCTATCCTGTTTCTGATATACGTAAATGATCTCCCAGAGGGTATAGACTCATTCCTCTCAATGTTTGCTGACGACGCCAAAATTATGAGAAGGATTAAGACAGAGGAGGACAGCTTGAGACTTCAAGAAGACCTGGACAAGCTGCAGGAATGGTCGAACAAATGGCTGTTAGAGTTTAACCCAAGCAAATGTAATGTAATGAAGATAGGGGTAGGAAGCAGGAGACCAGATACAAGGTATCATTTGGGAGATGAAATACTTCAAGAGTCAGAGAGAGAGAAAGACCTGGGGGTTGATATCACGCCAGACCTGTCCCTGAAGCTCATATCAAGAGGATAACATCAGCAGCATATGCCAGGTTGGCTAACATAAGAACGGCCTTTAGAAACTTGTGTAAGGAATCTTTCAGAACATTATATACCACATATGTCAGACCAATCCTGGAGTATGCGGCTCCAGCATGGAGTCCCTATCTAGTCAAGCATAAGACTAAACTGGAAAAGGTTCAAAGGTTTGCCACCAGACTAGTACCCGAGCTGAGAGGTATGAGCTACGAGGAGCGACTGCAGGAATTAAACCTCACTTCGTTGGAAGACAGAAGAGTTAGGGGGGACATGATCACCACATTCAAGATTCTCAGGGGAATCGACAGGGTTGATAAAGACAGGCTGTTTAACACAAGGGGCACACGCACTAGGGGACACAGGTGGAAGCTGAGTGCCCAAATGAGCCACAGAGATATTAGAAAGAACTTTTTTAGTGTCAGAGTGGTTGACAAATGGAATGCATTAGGAAGCGATGTGGTGGAGGCTGACTCCATACACAGTTTCAAATGTAGATATGATAGAGCCCATTAGGCTCAGGAAACTGTACACCTGTTGATTGACGGTTGAGAGGCGGGACCAAAGAGCCAGAGCTCAACCCCCGCAAGCACAACTAGGTGAGTACAACTAGGTGAGTACACACACAGGTGTAGCTAGTAACACCACTACCATCACCTTGGTAGCTCTACACTACCATCACCTGGTAGTACATCACTACCATCACCTGGTAGCTCCACACTACCCTCACAGGTAGCTCCACACTACCATCACCAGGTAGCTCCACCACTACCATCACCAGGTAGCTCCACCCTACCATCACCAGTAGCTCCACCACTACATCACCTGGTAGCTACACCACTACCATCACCAGGTAGCTCCACCACTACCAACACCAGGTAGCTCCACCCCTACCATCACCAGGTAGCTCCACCACCACATCACCAGGTAGCTACATCACTACATCACCTGGTAGCTCCACCACTACCATCACCAGGTAGCTCCACCACTACCATCACCAGGTAGCTCCACCACTACCATCACCAGGTAGCTCCACCACTACCATCACCAGGTAGCTCCACCACTACCATCACCAGGTAGCTCCACCACTACCATCACCAGGTAGCTCCACCACTACCATCACCAGGTAGCTCCACCACTACCATCACCAGGTAGCTCCACCACTACCATCACCAGGTAGCTCCACCACTACCATCACCTGGTAGCTCCACCACTACCATCACCAGGTAGCTCCACCACTACCATCACCAGGTAGCTCCACCACTACCATCACCAGGTAGCTCCACCACTACCATCACCGGTAGCTCCACCACTACCATCACCAGGTAGCTCCACCACTACCATCACCAGGTAGCTCCACCACTACCATCACCAGGTAGCTCCACCACTACCATCACCAGGTAGCTCCACCACTACCATCACCAGGTAGCTCCACCACTACCATCACCAGGTAGCTCCACCACTACCATCACCAGGTAGCTACCACCACTACCATCACCAGGTAGCTCCACCACTACCATCACCAGGTAGCTCCACCACTACCATCACCAGGTAGCTCACCACTACCATCACCAGGTAGCTCCACCACTACCATCACCTGGTAGCTCCACCACTACCATCACCAGGTAGCTCCACCACTACCATCACCAGGTAGCTCCACCACTACCATCACCTGGTAGCTCCACCACTACCATCACCAGGTAGCTCCACCACTACCATCACCAGGTAGCTCCACCACTACCATCACCAGGTAGCTCCACCACTACCATCACCAGGTAGCTCCACCACTACCATCACCAGGTAGCTCCACCACTACCATCACCAGGTAGCTCCACCACTACCATCACCAGGTAGCTCCACCACTACCATCACCAGGTAGCTCCACCACTACCATCACCAGGTAGCTACACCACTACCATCACCAGGTAGCTCCACCACTACCATCACCAGGTAGCTCCACCACTACCATCACCAGGTAGCTCCACCACTACCATCACCAGGTAGCTCCACCACTACCATCACCAGGTAGCTCCACCACTACCATCACCAGGTAGTCTCCACCACTACCATCACCAGGTAGCTCCACCACTACCATCACCAGGTAGCTCCACCACTACCATCACCAGGTAGCTCCACCACTACCATCACCAGGTAGCTCCACCACTACCATCACCAGGTAGCTCCACCACTACCATCACCAGGTAGCTCCACCACTACCATCACCTGGTAGCTCCACCACTACCATCACCAGGTAGCTCCACCACTACCATCACCAGGTAGCTCCACCACTACCATCACCAGGTAGTCTACCACTACCATCACCAGGTAGCTCCACCACTACCATCACCAGGTAGCTCCACCACTACCATCACCAGGTAGCTCCACCACTACCATCACCAGGTAGCTCCACCACTACCATCACCAGGTAGCTCCACCACTATCATCACCAGGTAGCTCCACCACTACCTTCACCAGGTAGCTCCACCACTACCATCACCAGGTAGCTCCACCACTACCATCACCAGGTAGCTCCACCACTACCATCACCAGGTAGCTCCACCACTACCATCACCAGGTAACTACACCACTACCATCACCAGGTAGCTCCATCACTACCATCACCTGGTAGCTCCACCACTACCATCTCCAGGTAACTACACCACTACCATCACCAGGTAGTTCTACCACTACCATCACCAGGTAGTTCTACCACTACCATCACCAGGTAACTACACCACTACCATCACCAGGTAGCTCCACCACTACCATCACCAGGTAGCTCCACCACTACCATCACCAGGTAGCTCCACCACTACCATCACCAGGTAGCTCCACCACTACCATCACCAGGTAGCTCCACCACTACCATCACCAGGTAGCTCCACCACTACCATCACCAGGTAGCTACACCACTACCATCACCAGGTAGCTCCACCACTACCATCACCAGGTAGCTCCACCACTACCATCACCAGGTAGCTCCACCACTACCATCACCAGGTAGCTCCACCACTACCATCACCTGGTAGCTCCACCACTACCATCACCAGGTAGCTACCACTACCATCACCAGGTAGCTACACCACTACCATCACCAGGTAGCTCCACCACTACCATCACCAGGTAGCTCCACCACTACCATCACCAGGTAGCTCCACCACTACCATCACCAGGTAGCTCCACCACTACCATCACCAGGTAGCTCCACCACTACCATCACCAGGTAGCTCCACCACTACCATCACCAGGTAGCTCTACCACTACCATCACCTGGTAGCTCCACCACTACCATCACCAGGTAGCTCCACCACTACCATCACCTGGTAGCTCCACCACTACCATCACCAGGTAGCTCCACCACTACCATCACCAGGTAGCTCCACCACTACCATCACCAGGTAGCTCCACCACTACCATCACCTGGTAGCTCCACCACTACCATCACCTGGTAGCTACACCACTACCATCACCAGGTAGCTCCACCACTACCATCACCTGGTAGCTCCACCACTACCATCACCAGGTAGCTCCACCACTACCATCACCTGGTAGCTACACCACTACCATCACCTGGTAGCTCCACCACTACCATCACCTGGTAGCTACACCACTACCATCACCAGGTAGCTCCCCCACTACCATCACCAGGTAGCTCCACACTACCATCACCAGGTAGCTCCACCACTACCATCACCAGGTAGCTCCACCACTACCATCACCAGGTAGCTACACCACTACCATCACAGGTAGCTCCACCACTACCATCACCAGGTAGCTCCACCACTACCATCACCTGGTAGCTCCACCACTACCATCACCTGGTAGCTCCACCACTACCATCACCTGGTAGCTCCACCACTACCATCACCTGGTAGCTACCCACTACCATCACCAGGTAGCTCCACCACTACCATCACCAGGTAGCTCCACCACTACCATCACCAGGTAGCTACACCACTACCATCACCAGGTAGCTCCACCACTACCATCACCAGGTAGCTACCCACTACCATCACCTGGTAGCTCCACCACTACCATCACCAGGTAGCTCCACCACTACCATCACCAGGTAGCTCCACCACTACCATCACCAGGTAGCTCCACCACTACCATCACCTGGTAGCTCCACCACTACCATCACCAGGTAGCTACACCACTACCATCACCAGGTAGCTCCACCACTACCATCACCTGGTAGCTCCACCACTACCATCACCAGGTAGCTCCACCACTACCATCACCAGGTAGCTCCACCACTACCATCACCTGGTAGCTCCACCACTACCATCACCAGGTAGCTCCACCACTACCATCACCAGGTAGCTCCACCACTACCATCACCAGGTAGCTACACCACTACCATCACCAGGTAGCTCCACCACTACCATCACCAGGTAGCTCCACCACTACCATCACCAGGTAGCTACACCACTACCATCACCAGGTAGCTCCACCACTACCATCACCTGGTAGCTCCACCACTACCATCACCAGGTAGCTCCACCACTACCATCACCAGGTAGCTCCACCACTACCATCACCAGGTAGCTCTACCATCACCAGGTAGCTCCACCACTACCATCACCAGGTAGCTCCACCACTACCATCACCAGGTAGCTCCACCACTACCATCACCAGGTAGCTCCACCACTACCATCACCAGGTAGCTCCACCACTACCATCACCAGGTAGCTCTACCACTACCATCACCTGGTAGCTCCACCACTACCATCACCAGGTAGCTCCACCACTACCATCACCTGGTAGCTCCACCACTACCATCACCAGGTAGCTCCACCACTACCATCACCAGGTAGCTCCACCACTACCATCACCAGGTAGCTCCACCACTACCATCACCTGGTAGCTCCACCACTACCATCACCTGGTAGCTACACCACTACCATCACCAGGTACTACCCCACTACCATCACCAGGTAGCTCTACCACTACCATCACCAGGTAGCTACACCACTACCATCACCAGGTAGCTCTACCACTACCATCACCAGGTAGCTCACCACTACCATCACCAGGTAGCTCCACCACTACCATCACCAGGTAGCTCCACCACTACCATCACCAGGTAGCTCCACCACTACCATCACCAGGTAGCTCCACCACTACCATCACCTGGTAGCTCCACCACTACCATCACCAGGTAGCTCCACCACTACCATCACCAGGTAGCTCCACCACTACCATCACCAGGTAGCTCCACCACTACCATCACCAGGTAGCTCCACCACTACCATCACCAGGTAGCTCCACCACTACCATCACCTGGTAGCTCCACCACTACCATCACCAGGTAGCTCCACCACTACCATCACCAGGTAGCTCCACCACTACCATCACCAGGTAGCTCCACCACTACCATCACCAGGTAGCTCCACCACTACCATCACCAGGTAGCTCCACCACTACCATCACCAGGTAGCTCCACCACTACCATCACCAGGTAGCTCCACCACTACCATCACCAGGTAGCTCCACCACTACCATCACCAGGTAGCTCCACCACTACCATCACCAGGTAGCTCCACCACTACCATCACCAGGTAGCTCCACCACTACCATCACCAGGTAGCTCCACCACTACCATCACCAGGTAGCTCCACCACTACCATCACCAGGTAGCTACACCACTACCATCACCAGGTAGCTCCACCACTACCATCACCAGGTAGCTCCACCACTACCATCACCAGGTAGCTCCACCACTACCATCACCAGGTAGCTCCACCACTACCATCACCAGGTAGCTCCACCACTACCATCACCAGGTAGCTCCACCACTACCATCACCAGGTAGCTCCACCACTACCATCACCAGGTAGCTCCACCACTACCATCACCAGGTAGCTCCACCACTACCATCACCAGGTAGCTCCACCACTACCATCACCAGGTAGCTCCACCACTACCATCACCAGGTAGCTCCACCACTACCATCACCAGGTAGCTCCACCACTACCATCACCAGGTAGCTCACCACTACCATCACCAGGTAGCTCCACCACTACCATCACCAGGTAGCTCCACCACTACCATCACCAGGTAGCTCCACCACTACCATCACCAGGTAGCTCCACCACTACCATCACCAGGTAGCTCCACCACTACCATCACCAGGTAGCTCCACCACTACCATCACCAGGTAGCTCCACCACTACCATCACCAGGTAGCTCCACCACTACCATCACCAGGTAGCTCCACCACTACCATCACCAGGTAGCTCCACCACTACCATCACCAGGTAGCTCCACCACTACCATCACCAGGTAGCTCCACCACTACCATCACCAGGTAGCTCCACCACTACCATCACCAGGTAGCTACACCACTACCATCACCAGGTAGCTCCACCACTACCATCACCAGTAGCTCCACCACTACCATCACCAGGTAGCTCCACCACTACCATCACCAGGTAGCTCCACCACTACCATCACCAGGTAGCTCCACCACTACCATCACCAGGTAGCTCCACCACTACCATCACCAGGTAGCTCCACCACTACCATCACCAGGTAGCTCCACCACTACCATCACCAGGTAGCTCCACCACTACCATCACCAGGTAGCTCCACCACTACCATCACCAGGTAGCTCCACCACTACCATCACCAGGTAGCTCCACCACTACCATCACCAGGTAGCTCCACCACTACCATCACCAGGTAGCTCCACCACTACCATCACCAGGTAGCTCCACCACTACCATCACCAGGTAGCTCCACCACTACCATCACCAGGTAGCTACACCACTACCATCACCAGGTAGCTCCACCACTACCATCACCAGGTAGCTCCACCACTACCATCACCAGGTAGCTCCACCACTACCATCACCAGGTAGCTCCACCACTACCATCACCAGGTAGCTCCACCACTACCATCACCAGGTAGCTCCACCACTACCATCACCAGGTAGCTCCACCACTACCATCACCAGGTAGCTCCACCACTACCATCACCAGGTAGCTCCACCACTACCATCACCAGGTAGCTCCACCACTACCATCACCAGGTAGCTCCACCACTACCATCACCAGGTAGCTCCACCACTACCATCACCAGGTAGCTCCACCACTACCATCACCAGGTAGCTCCACCACTACCATCACCTGGTAGCTACACCACTACCATCACCAGGTAGCTCCACCACTACCATCACCTGGTAGCTCCACCACTACCATCACCAGGTAGCTCCACCACTACCATCACCAGGTAGCTCCACCACTACCATCACCAGGTAGCTCCACCACTACCATCACCAGGTAGCTCCCACTACCATCACCAGGTAGCTCCACCACTACCATCACCAGGTAGCTCCACCACTACCATCACCAGGTAGCTCCACCACTACCATCACCAGGTAGCTCCACCACTACCATCACCAGGTAGCTCACCACTACCATCACCTGGTAGCTCCACCACTACCATCACCGGTAGCTCCACCACTACCATCACCTGGTAGCTCCACCACTACCATCACCTGGTAGCTCCACCACTACCATCACCTGGTAGCTCCACCACTACCATCACCTGGTAGCTCCACCACTACCATCACCAGGTAGCTCCACCACTACCATCACCTGGTAGCTCCACCACTACCATCACCAGGTAGCTACACCACTACCATCACCAGGTAGCTCCACCACTACCATCACCAGGTAGCTCCACCACTACCATCACCTGGTAGCTCCACCACTACCATCACCAGGTAGCTCCACCACTACCATCACCAGGTAGCTACACCACTACCATCACCAGGTAGCTCCACCACTACCATCACTGGTAGCTCCACCACTACCATCACCAGGTAGCTCCACCACTACCATCACCAGGTAGCTCCACCACTACCATCACCTGGTAGCTCCACCACTACCATCACCAGGTAGCTCCACCACTACCATCACCTGGTAGCTCCACCACTACCATCACCTGGTAGCTCCACCACTACCATCACCATGGTAGCTACACCACTACCATCACCAGGTAGCTCCACCACTACCATCACCAGGTAGCTACACCACTACCATCACCAGGTAGCTCCACCACTACCATCACCAGGTAGCTCCACCACTACCATCACCAGGTAGCTACACCACTACCATCACCAGGTAGCTCACCACTACCATCACAGGTAGCTCCACCACTACCATCACCAGGTAGCTCCACCACTACCATCACCAGGTAGCCACCACTACCATCACCAGGTAGCCTACCATCACCAGGTAGCTCCACCACTACCATCACCAGGTAGCTCCACCACTACCATCACCAGGTAGCTCCACCACTACCATCACCAGGTAGCTCCACCACTACCATCACCAGGTAGCTCCACCACTACCATCACCAGGTAGCTCCACCACTACCATCACCTGGTAGCTCCACCACTACCATCACCAGGTAGCTCCACCACTACCATCACCAGGTAGCTCACCACTACCATCACCAGGTAGCTCCACCACTACCATCACCAGGTAGCTCCACCACTACCATCACCAGGTAGCTCCACACCACCATCACCATCACCTGGTAGCTCCACCACTACCATCACCAGGTAGCTACACCACTACCATCACCAGGTAGCTACACCACTACCATCACCAGTAGCTCCACCACTACCATCACCAGTAGCTCCACCACTACCATCACCAGGTAGCTCACCACTACCATCACCAGGTAGCTCCACCACTACCATCACCAGGTAGCTCCACCACTACCATCACCAGGTAGCTCCACCACTACCATCACCAGGTAGCTCCACCACTACCATCACCTGGTAGCTCCACCACTACCATCACCAGGTAGCTCNTTGCCGTGGGGGGCACTAACACTTTACCGTGGGGGACTAACACTTTACCGTGGGGGACTAACACTTTGCCGTGGGCGGACTAACACGCCGTGGTTTTGCGGGCCTCTCGCTTTGCACGGTTTTGCGGGCCTCTCGCTTGCACGGTTTTGCGGGCCTCTCGCTCGCTCGGTTTGCGGCCTCTCGCTCGCTCGGTTTGCGGGCCTCCGCTCGCTCGGTTTTGCGGGCCTCTCGCTCGCTCGGTTTTGCGGGCCTCTCGCTCGCTCGGTTTTGCGGGCCTCTCGCTCGCTCGGTTTTTGGCGGCCTCTCGCTCGCTCGGTTTTGCGGGCCTCTCGCTCGCTCGGTTTTGCGGGCCTCTCGCTCGCTCGGTTTTGCGGGCCTCTCGCTCGCTCGGTTTTGCGGGCCTCTCGCTCGCTCGGTTTTGCGGGCCTCTCGCTCGCTCGGTTTTGCGGGCCTCTCGCTCCCTCGGTTTTGAGGGCCTCTGCTCCCTCGGTTTGAGGGCCTCTCGCTCCCTCGGTTTTGAGGGCCTCTCGCTCGCTCGGTTTTGCGGGCCTCTCGCTCGCTCGGTTTTGCGGGTCTCTCGCTCGCTCGGTTTTGCGGGCCTCTCGCTCGCTCGGTTTTGCGGGACTCTTGCTCGCTCGGTTTTGCGGGCCTCTCGCTCGCTTGGTTTTGCGGGCCTCTCGCTCGCTCGGTTTTGCGGGCCTCTCGCTCGCTCGGTTTTGCGGGCCTCTCGCTCGCTTGGTTTTGCGGGCCTCTCGCTCGCTCGGTTTTGCAGGCCTCTGGCTCGCTCGGTTTTGCGGGCCTCTCGCTCGCTCGGTTTTGCGGGCCTCTCGCTCGCTCGGTTTTGCGGGCCTCTCGCTCGCTCGGTTTTGCGGGCCTCTCGCTCGCGGGGTTTTGAGGGCCTCTCGCTCGCGGGGTTTTGAGGGCATACTGCTTTCGTGGTGTTAGTCTCCCCCCACGGCAAAGTGATAGTTCCCCCCCCAACGACAAAGTGTCCTGCCACGGCAAAGTGTTAGTCCCAATGGCAAAGTGATAGTCCCAATGGCAAAGTGATAGTCCCAATGGCAAAGTGTTAGTCCCAGTGGCAAAGTGTTAGTCCCAATGGCAAAGTGTTAGTCCCAATGGCAAAGTGTTTATATATTATATTTAATGGCATATCAACTCATACTTACCTAATGCCGGAGATAATGCCAGTGCCTCTTCTTATCTCATTTAATTACTGTTTAATTACCTCATTTTCTTTTTACATTGTCGATAAAGCAATATTTTATTTATAATGTTATGGAATGCTTATTGTTTAGCAATCCTTAAGATTATAAGGAATATTTTAGGTTTTCTTTACTCTTAATATTTTAAATAAATTATATTTGATATCATAATTCTTTTTCGTGAAGAATTGGAATATATCGTTCCCTTATTTACATGATGGGCTTGACGATAAAAACAAGCTAGCGGCTTGTCAGTGGTCCCTGATTTGCCTTGATTTTCCAGTTTGATCTTGATCCCTTATCTTTTCCAGTTTGATTTTGAAATTCAACAGTCTTTTCATTTACGGCTGTATTATAATGTTAATTAATGCTTATTGTTAAGTATTCCTTAACATTATAAGGAATCTTTAAAGTTTTCTTTAATGTTAACATTTTAAATGAATGCTATCTGAAATACATAATGTTTTTCGTGACGAATTGGAGCATATCCATTCCTGATTTACATGATGGTCTTAACGATGACAGGTGCCAGTGGCTTGTCAGAGGTCTCCCGATTTACCTTGACAATCTTTTCCAGTTTGATTTTGAAATTCAACAGTCTTTCTATTTACGGCTTCGGCGGTTAAGTGGTTTTATATGTTTATAGCCTTGTGGAGAAAAAAGCATCTCCTGTTCTCAGTTCTTTGATTAGAAAACAATGCAACAAACATTGTGGCTTCATGCATCAAATTGAGAACACCCGGGAAAGAAAAGTCATGCAATGGACTGAACGTTTTTAACACTGATATGGCAGGTGTAAGGTATTTATATATTTTATTTAATGTGCATATCAATTCATATTTGCCTAAGGCTGGTGTTAATTCCTATGCCTCTTCATAACTCATTTAATTACTATTTATCTACCTCATTTTCTTTTAACATTATCGATAAAGTAATATTTTAATTATAATGTTAAGGAATGCTTATTGTTATGGATTCCTGAACATTGTATGGAATATTTTAAGTATTCTTTACTGCTAATATTAAGTATTTCTTTACTGCTAATATTTTAAATGAATGGTAATTTCATGGACACTTGAACGTGTCCAGCGTAGGATGACAAAGTTAATTCCCCAAATTAGAAATCTTTAATATGAAGAAAGATTAATAAAGCTTAAATTGCATTCACTGGAAAGGCGAAGAGTTAGGGGTGACATGATAGAAGTTTACAAGTGGATGAATGGACATAACAAAGGGAATATTAATAGGGTATTAAAAGTATCAACACAAGACAGAACACGAAACAATGGGTATAGGTTGGATGAGTTTGGATTTGGGAGGGACTTGGGTGGATGCTGGTTCGGTGGCAGGGTTGTTGATTTGTGGAACCGGTTGCCGCGTAGCGTGGTGGAGGTGGGATCCCTCGATTGTTTCGGGCGTGGGTTGGACGCGTGTGTGAGTGGGATTGGGTGGTTGTGGGTGGGAGCTGCCTCGTGTGGGCCAATGGGCCTTCTGAAGTTACCTTTGTTCTTATGTTCTTATGTGTTAGTCCCAATGGCAAAGCGTTAGGCCCCCACGGCAAAGTGTTTCCCCCCCACCGGCAAAGTGTTAGTCCCTCCCACAGCAAAGTGTTATTCCCTTCCACAGCAAAGTGTTAGTCCCTCCCGGGTCAAAGTATTAGTCCGCCCCACGGAAAAGTGTTATTCCCCCCCCCCCCCGTACTGGGAAAACGTTATTTCCCCCCTGGCCGGCAAAGTGTTAGTTCCCCCACGGCAAAGTGTTATTTCCACTCCCCCCACTGGCAAAGTGTTAGTCCCCCCCCTCCACGGCAAAGTGATATTCCCCCCCCCCCACGACAAAGTGTTAGTCCCCCAACAGCAAAGTGTATTCTCCCCCCCCCCAACGGCAAAGTGTTAGGAGCGCGTGGCCGAGAGTATTCACCTAATTGTGCTTACGAGGGTTTGGCTCTTTCGACTCGCTTCCCAACTGTCATATATCAATTTTTTTTTTTTGCCACAAAACAATCACACACACACACACACACACACACACACACACACACACACACACACACACACACACACACACACACACACACACCACACACACACAACACACACACATGGATGGGGATATACTAAAGAAATTGTTCATGACTTTGTTAGGCCAAGCTAGAATATGCAGCTGTTGTTTGGTGCCCATATCTTAAGAAGCACATCAACAAACTGGAAAGGTGCAAAGACATGCTACTAAGTGGCTCCCAGAACTGAAGTGTAAGAGCTACGAGGAAAGGTTAGAAGCATTAAATATGCCAAAACTAGAAGACAGAAGAAAAAGAGGTGATATGATCACTACATACAAAATAGTAACAGGAATTGAAAAATCGACAGGAAAGATTTCCTGAGACCTGGAACTTCAAGAACAAGAGGTCATAGATATAAACTGGCTAAACACAGATGCCGAAGAAATATAAGAAATTCACTTTCGCAAACAGAGTGGTAGACGGTTGGAACAAGTTGGGGGAGAAGGTGGTGGAGGCCAAGACCGTCAGTAGTTTCAAAGCGTTATATGACAAAGAGTGCTGGGAAGACGGGACACCACGAGCGTAGCTCTCATCCTGTAACTACACTTAGGTAATTACACTTAGGTAATTACAACACACACACACACACACACACACACACACACAACACACACACACACACACACACACACACACACACACACACACACACACACACACACACACCCACACACACACACACACACACACACACACACACACACACACACACACACAAACACACACACAATCTGAATCTTGTGCACCACATATGTAAGACCAATCCTGGAGTACGCGGCCCCAGCATGGAGCCCGTACCTTGTCAAGCACAAGACGAAGCTGCAAAAAGTCCAAAGGTATGCCACTAGACTAGTCCCAGAACTAAGAGGCATGAGTTACGAGGAAGGCTGCGGGAAATGCACCTTACGACCCTGAAGGACAAAAGAGTAAGGGTAGACATGATAACAAACTACAAAATCCTCTGAGGAATCGACGGGTAAACAAGGATAAACTATTCAACACTGGTGGTACGCGAACAAGGGAACACAGGTGCAAACTGAGTACCCACATGAGCCACAGGGACGTTAGAAGGAACTTTTTCAGTGTCAGAGTAGTTAACGGATGTAATGCATTAGGCTGTGATGTGGTGGAGGCTGACTCCATACACAGTTTTAAATGTAGATATGATAGAGCCCAGTAGGCTCAGGATCTGTACACCAGTTGAATGCCAGTTGAGAGGCGGGACCAATGAGCCAAAGCTCAACCCCCGTAAGCACAAATAGGTGAGTACAAATAGGTGACTACACACACACACACACACACACACACACACACACTGAGACAGACTGAGTGATGGTCCAACAAATGGCTGTTGAAGTTCAACCCGAGTAAATGCAAAGTAATGAAAAACTAGGCAGTGGAACAGGAGCCAGACACAGGATAAAGAATAGGAGATGAAGTACTTATGAAACGGACAGAGAGAAAGATCTAGGAGTTGATTTTGATTTGATTGTTGCCGCCGAAGGCGGCTAGTTTATTGTGCACCCCATACTCATCCTGTGAGCGGTAGCGCAAAAGCATTACAGAGGGCACAAAAGGTCTTTATCAGACCTCATCTTAGATTATTACATAAACAATTTCATCTATCCTTCACACCTTATAGTTACAATGTCAGCTAGTTACAGAGAAAGTGCTATTTCAAGAGCTACATATTTACAGTAAGTCATCATACATTAATGGTAGGTCTTATCGCTAATACATAATAGTTTGACCAATGGGGACATTACAGAGTCATAGGGGAGCTTCTGTTTCTTGTTAGTCTTCAAAAATACACTACTTGTTTCTGAATCTCGTATGTCGTTCATCTACTGGAAGCGAAATGTGGATACAGTGCAAGTATTTCAGGTAATTTTCCCATGGTAATAAGATAGGTTGCCATATCATACAGAGTGAGTTTAGATCTATCTCTAAATGGCTCAATTTTACTACAATCCAAGATATAGTGTTCTAGTGTGTGTCCCTGTCTTTGTCCACACACTTTACACTTTACTTCATCTAGATCCCTATACAAGCCGAACTGCCAGAGATACTTGTAGCCAAGTCTTATACGAGCTGTGACAACATCTGTTAGTCTACTGACTTTATTACTTGCCCCATACACATGTTTTACTTCACACATTTCAATGTGATGAACAATGGACCTGCTAATTCCAGTTTGCACAGTTCTACTTTCTTCAAATCCATCCAGGAGTTCTCGTCTAATGACACTTTTAAGGGACCTATTTGATAACTCAAGATTCCGTTCAACACTGTCTTTATTTACTGCAGCCTTAGCAAGGGCGTCAACTTTGTCATGTTCCTGCAGGCCAATGTGAGAAGGAATCCACAACATTTTTATATTTACCCTCTTGCTAAGTATTCTTATATATCTACGTCTAGCTTCCAAGACAAGCACGTTATTACTTGATTGCAAACTGTTTATTGCTCGTAGTGAGGAAAGGGAGTCAGAAATAATTAAGCTGTCTACTTCAGTGTTGTCAATAATTTCGAGTGCTACCAGTATCGCTACCAACTCGGCTTGCATAGTGGACGCCCAGTTACTAATTCGGATATTCCTTTCAATTGTGCTGCCATCGGGCTGATGAGCAATAACAGCACTTCCTGCCCTCCCTGTAACTGTATTGAGTGATCCGTCAGTGTATATTGTCTGTGCAATGTTGTTTTCAGCTTGTATATTGTGAATGTGTTCTATGGTGCTTAATTTAGCAGCAAGCTGAGCATGAGGGTTGTTTGTGATTAGTTTCTTGGTGGGGTATGCAGGGGTCAGGATGTCAAAAGGTACTATCTGCCAGGGTGGAAGGAAGTGCTGAACTCTTTCATCTGTATATACATCATGCAGTCCCATCATTTTAATATGAGTGGCTGTTCTTTGAATCCACTTAGACTCGCTAGTTCCATTTCGTATGTGTTCTAACAGAGCAACTGACACAATGTTGTTTTTGTTATCACGCAGAAGCTTTAGTCCCATCATAAGATTAATTTCAAATATTCTATCTCTAATGCTAAGTATATTTAATTCTTTCCGCATGTTGAGAACTTTGGTAGTTATTGGACAGCCAAGTATAATTCTGAGTGCTTCATTTTGCATTTTTTCAAGTCTATCAATACTTTTGCCATTTTGCAGGACCAAAGCTGGTGCATGATAGTCTATCAGAGACCTTATGTACGCTAAATACATCATTCTTGCTATTCTAATATTAACACCATATTTCGGGCTGTACCCCACTACAGTTCTGAGAGCCTTGAGTCTGTCTCTACATTGTTGATGTAACTTATTGACTGCAGTTGAGGTACAAGGGACATAGACTCCAAGGTATTTGAAAGAAGAGACATAGTCTATTGGTATATTATCTATCTTGAGTTTTCGTGGTCCACTTTTGCGGTTGCCAATTTGTCTGTTAAATGCCTTAGTTTTAGCAGCGTTGATTACAAGACCAAGGCTCTGACACGCTGTATGTATACAATTTAAGACTGTTTGCATTTCACGGTGGGTTTTAGTATGTACAAGGATGTCATCTGCATAGCTGATAGTGATGCTTGCCGGACTAGCTGGAATTGATTTTAGTAAAGCATTAATTAGAACATTAAACAAGGTAGGACTGAGTACTCCTCCTTGTGGGGTGCCTAGTTGCATTACTTTAGTTTCACTCTTGTAGCCTTGGAACAGTGCAGAGGACTTCCGGTTGGTAAGATAGCCTCGTATCCATTGTAATAAATGTCCCCCTATATCCATTCTCGCTAATTCGTACATAATCACTTCCCTATTAGCAATATCAAAGGCATTTTTTAAATCAAGAAATGTTGTGTACTTGTGCCTTTTATCTCCATGAACAGTGAGAAAGGTTGTGATACAGTTGTGTACACTTTTACCATGTGTGAAACCATTGATATCAGGTGACATGTGCTCTTTAACTCTATACAATAATCTATTAAGCACCATTCTCTCAAAGGTTTTGCACATGCAACTGGTCAGTGAGATGGGACGGAAAGCATCAGGTTGGCCAGGCTTCGGTACAGGTACCGTAAGACTGGTGGTCCATGATACTGGCAACTGCCCAGTGACATAACTGGCATTAAACAATTCTAATAATGGGTTACCGGGTACACGATGTAGGAGTCTTAGAATATCATAGGTGATACCGTCCTCACCAGGAGCAGTGCTACTGCCCCTGGAGAGGGCTGCATCCAATTCATAATCTGTATATGGAACATCACATTCATCATGTTGCTTGCTCAACATGAAATTTATGAGAGAATTTCTGTCTGTGGACCTCGACTGCAATTTCTCCCTAGTGCTAGCTGGTAGCATTCCAAGGCTGGAAACCTGAGCCCATTTTGCAATTAACTGATTAGCTTTCTGTTGCGGGTTTGGGTGTGAAACTTGTCTGCTATTTTTACCAATAATTTTGTTTATGCCTTTCCATGCTTTGCCCAGGGGAGTATGCAGGTTAAGTCCACTAACAAAACCCTCCCATTCATTTTGTCTCAGTTCAGTCATTCTCTCCCTTGCCGCTGCAAGCGCGGCCTGAAACAGTTGATATCACACCAAACCTGTCTCCTGAAGCCCACATAAAAAGGATAACATCTGCGGCATATGCGAGGCTGGCTAACATCAGAACAGCGTTCAGGAACCTGTGTAAGGAATCATTCAGAATCTTGTACACCACATATGTAAGACCAATCCTGGAGTATGCAGCCCCAGCATGGAGCCCGTACCTTGTCAAGCACAAGACGAAGCTGGAAAAAGTCCAAAGGTATGCCACTAGAATAGTCCCAGAACTAAGAGGCATGAGTTACGAGGAAAGGCTGCGGGAAATGCACCTTACGACACTGGAAGACAGAAGAGTAAAGGGAGATATGATCACAACCTACAAAATCCTCAGAGGAATCGACCGGGTAGACAAGGACAAACTATTCAACACTGGGGGGACGCGAACAAGGGGACACAGGTGGAAACTGAGTACCCACATGAGCCACAGAGACGTTAGAAGGAACTTTTTCAGTGTCAGAGTAGTTAACGGATGGAATGCAAAAGGCAGTGATGTGGTGGAGGCTGACTCCATACACAGTTTCAAGGGTAGATATGATAGAGCCCAGTAGGCTCGGGAATCTGTACACCGGTTGATTGACAGTTGAGAGGCGGGACCAAAGAGCCAAAGCTCAACCCCCGCAAGCACAAATAGGTGAGTACAAATAGGTGAGTACTCACACACAGGTGTAGCTAGTTACACCACTACCATCACCAGGTAGGTCCACCACTACCATCACCAGGTAGCTCCACCACTACCATCACCAGGTAGCTCCACCACTACCATCACCAGGTAGCTCCACCACTACCATCACCAGGTAGCTCCACCACTACCATCACCAGGTAGCTCCACCACTACCATCACCAGGTAGCTCCACCACTACCATCACCTGGTAGCTCCACCACTACCATCACCAGGTAGCTCCACCACTACCATCACCAGGTAGCTCCACCACTACCATCACCTGGTAGCTCCACCACTACCATCACCAGGTAGCTCCACCACTACCATCACCAGGTAGCTCCACCACTACCATCACCAGGTAGCTCCACCACTACCATCACCAGGTAGCTCCACCACTACCATCACCAGGTAGCTCCACCACTACCATCACCAGGTAGCTCCACCACTACCATCACCAGGTAGCTCCACCACTACCATCACCAGGTAGCTCCACCACTACCATCACCAGGTAGCTCCACCACTACCATCACCAGGTAGCTCCACCACTACCATCACCAGGTAGCTCCACCACTACCATCACCAGGTAGCTCCACCACTACCATCACCAGGTAGCTCCACCACTACCATCACCAGGTAGCTCCACCACTACCATCACCAGGTAGCTCCACCACTACCATCACCAGGTAGCTCCACCACTACCATCACCAGGTAGCTCCACCACTACCATCACCAGGTAGCTCCACCACTACCATCACCAGGTAGCTCCACCACTACCATCACCAGGTAGCTCCACCACTACCATCACCAGGTAGCTCCACCACTACCATCACCAGGTAGCTCCACCACTACCATCACCAGGTAGCTCCACCACTACCATCACCAGGTAGCTCCACCACTACCATCACCAGGTAGCTCCACCACTACCATCACCAGGTAGCTCCACCACTACCATCACCAGGTAGCTCCACCACTACCATCACCAGGTAGCTCCACCACTACCATCACCAGGTAGCTCCACCACTACCATCACCAGGTAGCTCCACCACTACCATCACCAGGTAGCTCCACCACTACCATCACCAGGTAGCTCCACCACTACCATCACCAGGTAGCTCCACCACTACCATCACCAGGTAGCTCCACCACTACCATCACCAGGTAGCTCCACCACTACCATCACCAGGTAGCTCCACCACTACCATCACCAGGTAGCTCCACCACTACCATCACCAGGTAGCTCCACCACTACCATCACCAGGTAGCTCCACCACTACCATCACCAGGTAGCTCCACCACTACCATCACCAGGTAGCTCCACCACTACCATCACCAGGTAGCTCCACCACTACCATCACCAGGTAGCTCCACCACTACCATCACCAGGTAGCTCCACCACTACCATCACCAGGTAGCTCCACCACTACCATCACCAGGTAGCTCCACCACTACCATCACCAGGTAGCTCCACCACTACCATCACCAGGTAGCTCCACCACTACCATCACCAGGTAGCTCCACCACTACCATCACCAGGTAGCTCCACCACTACCATCACCAGGTAGCTCCACCACTACCATCACCAGGTAGCTCCACCACTACCATCACCAGGTAGCTCCACCACTACCATCACCAGGTAGCTCCACCACTACCATCACCAGGTAGCTCCACCACTACCATCACCAGGTAGCTCCACCACTACCATCACCAGGTAGCTCCACCACTACCATCACCAGGTAGCTCCACCACTACCATCACCAGGTAGCTCCACCACTACCATCACCAGGTAGCTCCACCACTACCATCACCAGGTAGCTCCACCACTACCATCACCAGGTAGCTCCACCACTACCATCACCAGGTAGCTCCACCACTACCATCACCAGGTAGCTCCACCACTACCATCACCAGGTAGCTCCACCACTACCATCACCAGGTAGCTCCACCACTACCATCACCAGGTAGCTCCACCACTACCATCACCAGGTAGCTCCACCACTACCATCACCAGGTAGCTCCACCACTACCATCACCAGGTAGCTCCACCACTACCATCACCAGGTAGCTCCACCACTACCATCACCAGGTAGCTCCACCACTACCATCACCAGGTAGCTCCACCACTACCATCACCAGGTAGCTCCACCACTACCATCACCAGGTAGCTCCACCACTACCATCACCAGGTAGCTCCACCACTACCATCACCAGGTAGCTCCACCACTACCATCACCAGGTAGCTCCACCACTACCATCACCAGGTAGCTCCACCACTACCATCACCAGGTAGCTCCACCACTACCATCACCAGGTAGCTCCACCACTACCATCACCAGGTAGCTCCACCACTACCATCACCAGGTAGCTCCACCACTACCATCACCAGGTAGCTCCACCACTACCATCACCAGGTAGCTCCACCACTACCATCACCAGGTAGCTCCACCACTACCATCACCAGGTAGCTCCACCACTACCATCACCAGGTAGCTCCACCACTACCATCACCAGGTAGCTCCACCACTACCATCACCAGGTAGCTCCACCACTACCATCACCAGGTAGCTCCACCACTACCATCACCAGGTAGCTCCACCACTACCATCACCAGGTAGCTCCACCACTACCATCACCAGGTAGCTCCACCACTACCATCACCAGGTAGCTCCACCACTACCATCACCAGGTAGCTCCACCACTACCATCACCTGGTAGCTCCACCACTACCATCACCAGGTAGCTCCACCACTACCATCACCAGGTAGCTCCACCACTACCATCACCAGGTAGCTCCACCACTACCATCACCAGGTAGCTCCACCACTACCATCACCAGGTAGCTCCACCACTACCATCACCAGGTAGCTCCACCACTACCATCACCAGGTAGCTCCACCACTACCATCACCAGGTAGCTCCACCACTACCATCACCAGGTAGCTCCACCACTACCATCACCAGGTAGCTCCACCACTACCATCACCAGGTAGCTCCACCACTACCATCACCAGGTAGCTCCACCACTACCATCACCAGGTAGCTCCACCACTACCATCACCAGGTAGCTCCACCACTACCATCACCAGGTAGCTCCACCACTACCATCACCAGGTAGCTCCACCACTACCATCACCAG
The DNA here is from genome assembly GCA_020271785.1 of Procambarus virginalis. NCBI lineage: Eukaryota > Metazoa > Arthropoda > Malacostraca > Decapoda > Cambaridae > Procambarus > Procambarus virginalis. The sequence continues at coordinate 117,407 of WNGS01000117.1, read as the reverse complement.
GTAGCTCCACCACTACCATCACCAGGTAGCTCCACCACTACCATCACCAGGTAGCTCCACCACTACCATCACCAGGTAGCTCCACCACTACCATCACCAGGTAGCTCCACCACTACCATCACCAGGTAGCTCCACCACTACCATCACCAGGTAGCTCCACCACTACCATCACCAGGTAGCTCCACCACTACCATCACCAGGTAGCTCCACCACTACCATCACCAGGTAGCTCCACCACTACCATCACCAGGTAGCTCCACCACTACCATCACCAGGTAGCTCCACCACTACCATCACCAGGTAGCTCCACCACTACCATCACCAGGTAGCTCCACCACTACCATCACCAGGTAGCTCCACCACTACCATCACCAGGTAGCTCCACCACTACCATCACCAGGTAGCTCCACCACTACCATCACCAGGTAGCTCCACCACTACCATCACCAGGTAGCTCCACCACTACCATCACCAGGTAGCTCCACCACTACCATCACCAGGTAGCTCCACCACTACCATCACCAGGTAGCTCCACCACTACCATCACCAGGTAGCTCCACCACTACCATCACCAGGTAGCTCCACCACTACCATCACCAGGTAGCTCCACCACTACCATCACCAGGTAGCTCCACCACTACCATCACCTGGTAGCTCCACCACTACCATCACCAGGTAGCTCCACCACTACCATCACCAGGTAGCTCCACCACTACCATCACCTGGTAGCTCCACCACTACCATCACCAGGTAGCTCCACCACTACCATCACCAGGTAGCTCCACCACTACCATCACCAGGTAGCTCCACCACTACCATCACCAGGTAGCTCCACCACTACCATCACCAGGTAGCTCCACCACTACCATCACCAGGTAGCTCCACCACTACCATCACCAGGTAGCTCCACCACTACCATCACCAGGTAGCTCCACCACTACCATCACCAGGTAGCTCCACCACTACCATCACCAGGTAGCTCCACCACTACCATCACCAGGTAGCTCCACCACTACCATCACCAGGTAGCTCCACCACTACCATCACCAGGTAGCTCCACCACTACCATCACCAGGTAGCTCCACCACTACCATCACCAGGTAGCTCCACCACTACCATCACCAGGTAGCTCCACCACTACCATCACCAGGTAGCTCCACCACTACCATCACCAGGTAGCTCCACCACTACCATCACCAGGTAGCTCCACCACTACCATCACCAGGTAGCTCCACCACTACCATCACCTGGTAGCTCCACCACTACCATCACCAGGTAGCTCCACCACTACCATCACCTGGTAGCTCCACCACTACCATCACCAGGTAGCTCCACCACTACCATCACCAGGTAGCTCCACCACTACCATCACCTGGTAGCTCCACCACTACCATCACCAGGTAGCTCCACCACTACCATCACCAGGTAGCTCCACCACTACCATCACCAGGTAGCTCCACCACTACCATCACCAGGTAGCTCCACCACTACCATCACCAGGTAGCTCCACCACTACCATCACCAGGTAGCTCCACCACTACCATCACCAGGTAGCTCCACCACTACCATCACCAGGTAGCTCCACCACTACCATCACCAGGTAGCTCCACCACTACCATCACCAGGTAGCTCCACCACTACCATCACCTGGTAGCTCCACCACTACCATCACCAGGTAGCTCCACCACTACCATCACCAGGTAGCTCCACCACTACCATCACCAGGTAGCTCCACCACTACCATCACCAGGTAGCTCCACCACTACCATCACCAGGTAGCTCCACCACTACCATCACCAGGTAGCTCCACCACTACCATCACCAGGTAGCTCCACCACTACCATCACCTGGTAGCTCCACCACTACCATCACCAGGTAGCTCCACCACTACCATCACCAGGTAGCTCCACCACTACCATCACCAGGTAGCTCCACCACTACCATCACCAGGTAGCTCCACCACTACCATCACCAGGTAGCTCCACCACTACCATCACCTGGTAGCTCCACCACTACCATCACCAGGTAGCTCCACCACTACCATCACCAGGTAGCTCCACCACTACCATCACCAGGTAGCTCCACCACTACCATCACCAGGTAGCTCCACCACTACCATCACCTGGTAGCTCCACCACTACCATCACCAGGTAGCTCCACCACTACCATCACCAGGTAGCTCCACCACTACCATCACCAGGTAGCTCCACCACTACCATCACCAGGTAGCTCCACCACTACCATCACCAGGTAGCTCCACCACTACCATCACCAGGTAGCTCCACCACTACCATCACCAGGTAGCTCCACCACTACCATCACCAGGTAGCTCCACCACTACCATCACCAGGTAGCTCCACCACTACCATCACCAGGTAGCTCCACCACTACCATCACCAGGTAGCTCCACCACTACCATCACCAGGTAGCTCCACCACTACCATCACCAGGTAGCTCCACCACTACCATCACCAGGTAGCTCCACCACTACCATCACCAGGTAGCTCCACCACTACCATCACCAGGTAGCTCCACCACTACCATCACCAGGTAGCTCCACCACTACCATCACCAGGTAGCTCCACCACTACCATCACCAGGTAGCTCCACCACTACCATCACCAGGTAGCTCCACCACTACCATCACCAGGTAGCTCCACCACTACCATCACCAGGTAGCTCCACCACTACCATCACCAGGTAGCTCCACCACTACCATCACCAGGTAGCTCCACCACTACCATCACCAGGTAGCTCCACCACTACCATCACCAGGTAGCTCCACCACTACCATCACCTGGTAGCTCCACCACTACCATCACCAGGTAGCTCCACCACTACCATCACCAGGTAGCTCCACCACTACCATCACCAGGTAGCTCCACCACTACCATCACCAGGTAGCTCCACCACTACCATCACCTGGTAGCTCCACCACTACCATCACCAGGTAGCTCCACCACTACCATCACCAGGTAGCTCCACCACTACCATCACCAGGTAGCTCCACCACTACCATCACCAGGTAGCTCCACCACTACCATCACCTGGTAGCTCCACCACTACCATCACCTGGTAGCTCCACCACTACCATCACCAGGTAGCTCCACCACTACCATCACCAGGTAGCTCCACCACTACCATCACCAGGTAGCTCCACCACTACCATCACCAGGTAGCTCCACCACTACCATCACCTGGTAGCTCCACCACTACCATCACCTGGTAGCTCCACCACTACCATCACCTGGTAGCTCCACCACTACCATCACCAGGTAGCTCCACCACTACCATCACCAGGTAGCTCCACCACTACCATCACCAGGTAGCTCCACCACTACCATCACCAGGTAGCTCCACCACTACCATCACCTGGTAGCTCCACCACTACCATCACCAGGTAGCTCCACCACTACCATCACCTGGTAGCTCCACCACTACCATCACCAGGTAGCTCCACCACTACCATCACCAGGTAGCTCCACCACTACCATCACCAGGTAGCTCCACCACTACCATCACCAGGTAGCTCCACCACTACCATCACCAGGTAGCTCCACCACTACCATCACCAGGTAGCTCCACCACTACCATCACCAGGTAGCTCCACCACTACCATCACCAGGTAGCTCCACCACTACCATCACCAGGTAGCTCCACCACTACCATCACCAGGTAGCTCCACCACTACCATCACCTGGTAGCTCCACCACTACCATCACCAGGTAGCTCCACCACTACCATCACCAGGTAGCTCCACCACTACCATCACCAGGTAGCTCCACCACTACCATCACCTGGTAGCTCCACCACTACCATCACCAGGTAGCTCCACCACTACCATCACCAGGTAGCTCCACCACTACCATCACCAGGTAGCTCCACCACTACCATCACCAGGTAGCTCCACCACTACCATCACCAGGTAGCTCCACCACTACCATCACCAGGTAGCTCCACCACTACCATCACCAGGTAGCTCCACCACTACCATCACCAGGTAGCTCCACCACTACCATCACCAGGTAGCTCCACCACTACCATCACCTGGTAGCTCCACCACTACCATCACCAGGTAGCTCCACCACTACCATCACCAGGTAGCTCCACCACTACCATCACCAGGTAGCTCCACCACTACCATCACCAGGTAGCTCCACCACTACCATCACCAGGTAGCTCCACCACTACCATCACCAGGTAGCTCCACCACTACCATCACCAGGTAGCTCCACCACTACCATCACCAGGTAGCTCCACCACTACCATCACCAGGTAGCTCCACCACTACCATCACCAGGTAGCTCCACCACTACCATCACCAGGTAGCTCACCACTACCATCACCAGGTAGCTCCACCACTACCATCACCAGGTAGCTCCACCACTACCATCACCAGGTAGCTCCACCACTACCATCACCAGGTAGCTCCACCACTACCATCACCAGGTAGCTCCACCACTACCATCACCAGGTAGCTCCACCACTACCATCACCTGGTAGCTCCACCACTACCATCACCAGGTAGCTCCACCACTACCATCACCTGGTAGCTCCACCACTACCATCACCAGGTAGCTCCACCACTACCATCACCTGGTAGCTCCACCACTACCATCACCAGGTAGCTCCACCACTACCATCACCTGGTAGCTCCACCACTACCATCACCTGGTAGCTACACCACTACCATCACCAGGTAGCTCCACCACTACCATCACCAGGTAGCTCCACCACTACCATCACCAGGTAGCTCCACCACTACCATCACCAGGTAGCTCCACCACTACCATCACCAGGTAGCTCCACCACTACCATCACCAGGTAGCTCCACCACTACCATCACCAGGTAGCTCCACCACTACCATCACCAGGTAGCTCCACCACTACCATCACCAGGTAGCTCCACCACTACCATCACCAGGTAGCTCCACCACTACCATCACCAGGTAGCTCCACCACTACCATCACCAGGTAGCTCCACCACTACCATCACCAGGTAGCTCCACCACTACCATCACCTGGTAGCTCCACCACTACCATCACCAGGTAGCTCCACCACTACCATCACCAGGTAGCTCCACCACTACCATCACCAGGTAGCTCCACCACTACCATCACCTGGTAGCTCCACCACTACCATCACCAGGTAGCTCCACCACTACCATCACCAGGTAGCTCCACCACTACCATCACCAGGTAGCTCCACCACTACCATCACCAGGTAGCTCCACCACTACCATCACCAGGTAGCTCCACCACTACCATCACCAGGTAGCTCCACCACTACCATCACCTGGTAGCTCCACCACTACCATCACCAGGTAGCTCCACCACTACCATCACCAGGTAGCTCCACCACTACCATCACCAGGTAGCTCCACCACTACCATCACCAGGTAGCTCCACCACTACCATCACCAGGTAGCTCCACCACTACCATCACCAGGTAGCTCCACCACTACCATCACCAGGTAGCTCCACCACTACCATCACCAGGTAGCTCCACCACTACCATCACCAGGTAGCTCCACCACTACCATCACCAGGTAGCTCCACCACTACCATCACCAGGTAGCTCCACCACTACCATCACCAGGTAGCTCCACCACTACCATCACCAGGTAGCTCCACCACTACCATCACCAGGTAGCTCCACCACTACCATCACCAGGTAGCTCCACCACTACCATCACCAGGTAGCTCCACCACTACCATCACCAGGTAGCTCCACCACTACCATCACCAGGTAGCTCCACCACTACCATCACCAGGTAGCTCCACCACTACCATCACCAGTAGCTCCACCACTACCATCACCAGGTAGCTCCACCACTACCATCACCTGGTAGCTCCACCACTACCATCACCAGGTAGCTCCACCACTACCATCACCAGGTAGCTCCACCACTACCATCACCAGGTAGCTCCACCACTACCATCACCAGGTAGCTCCACCACTACCATCACCAGGTAGCTACACCACTACCATCACCAGGTAGCTCCACCACTACCATCACCAGGTAGCTCCACCACTACCATCACCAGGTAGCTCCACCACTACCATCACCTGGTAGCTACACCACTACCATCACCTGGTAGCTCCACCACTACCATCACCTGGTAGCTACACCACTACCATCACCAGGTAGCTCCACCACTACCATCACCAGGTAGCTCCACCACTACCATCACCAGTAGCTCCACCACTACCATCACCAGGTAGCTCCACCACTACCATCACCAGGTAGCTCCACCACTACCATCACCTGGTAGCTCCACCACTACCATCACCAGGTAGCTACACCACTACCATCACCAGGTAGCTCCACCACTACCATCACCTGGTAGCTCCACCACTACCATCACCTGGTAGCTCCACCACTACCATCACCTGGTAGCTACACCACTACCATCACCAGGTAGCTCCACCACTACCATCACCGGTAGCTCCACCACTACCATCACCAGGTAGCTCCACCACTACCATCACCAGGTAGCTCCACCACTACCATCACCAGGTAGCTCCACCACTACCATCACCTGGTAGCTACACCACTACCATCACCAGGTAGCTCCACCACTACCATCACCAGGTAGCTCCACCACTACCATCACCAGGTAGCTCCACCACTACCATCACCTGGTAGCTCCACCACTACCATCACCAGGTAGCTCCACCACTACCATCACCAGGTAGCTCCACCACTACCATCACCTGGTAGCTCCACCACTACCATCACCAGGTAGCTCCACCACTACCATCACCAGGTAGCTCCACCACTACCATCACCTGGTAGCTCCACCACTACCATCACCAGGTAGCTCCACCACTACCATCACCAGGTAGCTCCACCACTACCATCACCAGGTAGCTACACCACTACCATCACCAGGTAGCCACCACTACCATCACCAGGTAGCTCCACCACTACCATCACCAGGTAGCTACACCACTACCATCACCAGGTAGCTCCACCACTACCATCACCTGGTAGCTCCACCACTACCATCACCAGGTAGCTCCACCACTACCATCACCAGGTAGCTCCACCACTACCATCACCAAGTAGCTCTACCATCACCAGGTAGCTCCACCACTACCATCACCAGGTAGCTCCACCACTACCATCACCAGGTAGCTCCACCACTACCATCACCAGGTAGCTCCACCACTACCATCACCAGTAGCTCCACCACTACCATCACCAGGTAGCTCCACCACTACCATCACCTGGTAGCTCCACCACTACCATCACCAGGTAGCTCCACCACTACCATCACCTGGTAGCTCCACCACTACCATCACCAGGTAGCTCCACCACTACCATCACCAGGTAGCTCCACCACTACCATCACCAGGTAGCTCCACCACTACCATCACCTGGTAGCTCCACCACTACCATCACCTGTAGCTACACCACTACCATCACCAGGTAGCTCCACCACTACCATCACCTGGTAGCTCCACCACTACCATCACCAGGTAGCTCCACCACTACCATCACCAGGTAGCTCACCACTACCATCACCAGGTAGCTCCACCACTACCATCACCAGGTAGCTCCACCACTACCATCACCAGGTAGCTCCACCACTACCATCACCAGGTAGCTCCACCACTACCATCACCAGGTAGCTCCACCACTACCATCACAGGTAGCTCCACCACTACCATCACCAGGTAGCTCCCCACTACCATCACCAGGTAGCTCCACCACTACCATCACCTGGTAGCTCCACCACTACCATCACCTGTAGCTACACCACTACCATCACAGGTAGCTACCCACTACCATCACCTGGTAGCTCCACCACTACCATCACCTGGGTAGCACCACTACCATCACCTGGTAGCTACACCACTACCATCACCAGGTAGCTCCACCACTACCATCACCAGTAGCTCCACCACTACCATCACCAGGTAGCTCCACCACTACCATCACCAGGTAGCTCCACCACTACCATCACCAGGTAGCTCCACCACTACCATCACCTGGTAGCTCCACCACTACCATCACCGGTAGCTCCACCACTACCATCACAGGTAGCTACACCACTACCATCACCAGGTAGCTCCACCACTACCATCACCAGGTAGCTCACCACTACCATCACCTGGTAGCTCCACCACTACCATCACCAGGTAGCTCCACCACTNCCTCGCTCGCTCGGTTTTGCGGGCCTCTCGCTCGCTCGGTTTTGCGGGCCTCTCGCTCGCTCGGTTTTGCGGGCCTCTCGCTCGCTGGTTTTGCGGGCCTCTCGCTCGCGGGTTTTGCGGGCCTCTGGCTCGCTCGGTTTTGCGGGCCTCTCGCTCGCTCGGTTTTGCGGGCCTCTCGCTCGCTCGGTTTTGCGGCCTCTCGCTCGCTCGGTTTTTGCGGGCCTCTCGCTCGCGGGGTTTTGAGGGCCTCTCGCTCGCGGGGTTTTGAGGGCATACTGCTTTCGTGGTGTTAGTCTCCCCCCACGGCAAAGTGATAGTTCCCCCCCCCCAACGACAAAGTGTCCTGCCACGGCAAAGTGTTAGTCCCAATGGCAAAGTGTTAGTCCCAATGGCAAAGTGATAGTCCCATGGCAAAGTGATAGTCCCATGGCAAAGTGTTAGTCCCAGTGGCAAAGTGTTAGTCCCAATGGCAAAGTGTTAGTCCCAATGGCAAAGTGTTTATATATTATATTTAATGCGCATATCAACTCATACTTACCTAATGCCGGAGATAATGCCAGTGCCTCTTCTTATCTCATTTAATTACTGTTTAATTACCTCATTTTCTTTTTACATTGTCGATAAAGCAATATTTTATTTATAATGTTATGGAATGCTTATTGTTTAGCAATCCTTAAGATTATAAGGAATATTTTAGGTTTTCTTTACTCTTAATATTTTAAATAAATTATATTTGATATCATAATTCTTTTTCGTGAAGAATTGGAATATATCGTTCCCTTATTTACATGATGGGCTTGACGATAAAAACAAGCTAGCGGCTTGTCAGTGGTCCCTGATTTGCCTTGATTTTCCAGTTTGATCTTGATCCCTTATCTTTTCCAGTTTGATTTTGAAATTCAACAGTCTTTTCATTTACGGCTGTATTATAATGTTAATTAATGCTTATTGTTAAGTATTCCTTAACATTATAAGGAATCTTTAAAGTTTTCTTTAATGTTAACATTTTAAATGAATGCTATCTGAAATACATAATTGTTTTTCGTGACGAATTGGAGCATATCCATTCCTGATTTACATGATGGTCTTAACGATGACAGGTGCCAGCGGCTTGTCAGAGGTCTCCCGATTTACCTTGACAATCTTTTCCAGTTTGATTTTGAAATTCAACAGTCTTTCTATTTACGGCTTCGGCGGTTAAGTGGTTTTATATGTTTATAGCCTTGTGGAGAAAAAAGCATCTCCTGTTCTCAGTTCTTTGATTAGAAAACAATGCAACAAACATTGTGGCTTCATGCATCAAATTGAGAACACCCGGGAAAGAAAAGTCATGCAATGGACTGAACGTTTTTAACACTGATATGGCAGGTGTAAGGTATTTATATATTTTATTTAATGTGCATATCAATTCATATTTGCCTAAGGCTGGTGTTAATTCCTATGCCTCTTCATAACTCATTTAATTACTATTTATCTACCTCATTTTCTTTTAACATTATCGATAAAGTAATATTTTAATTATAATGTTAAGGAATGCTTATTGTTATGGATTCCTGAACATTGTATGGAATATTTTAAGTATTCTTTACTGCTAATATTAAGTATTTCTTTACTGCTAATATTTTAAATGAATGGTAATTTCATGGACACTTGAACGTGTCCAGCGTAGGATGACAAAGTTAATTCCCCAAATTAGAAATCTTTAATATGAAGAAAGATTAATAAAGCTTAAATTGCATTCACTGGAAAGGCGAAGAGTTAGGGGTGACATGATAGAAGTTTACAAGTGGATGAATGGACATAACAAAGGGAATATTAATAGGGTATTAAAAGTATCAACACAAGACAGAACACGAAACAATGGGTATAGGTTGGATGAGTTTGGATTTGGGAGGGACTTGGGTGGATGCTGGTTCGGTGGCAGGGTTGTTGATTTGTGGAACCGGTTGCCGCGTAGCGTGGTGGAGGTGGGATCCCTCGATTGTTTCGGGCGTGGGTTGGACGCGTGTGTGAGTGGGATTGGGTGGTTGTGGGTGGGAGCTGCCTCGTGTGGGCCAATGGGCCTTCTGAAGTTACCTTTGTTCTTATGTTCTTATGTGTTAGTCCCAATGGCAAAGCGTTAGGCCCCCCACGGCAAAGTGTTTCCCCCCCACCGGCAAAGTGTTAGTCCCTCCCACAGCAAAGTGTTATTCCCTTCCACAGCAAAGTGTTAGTCCCTCCCGGGTCAAAGTATTAGTCCGCCCCACGGAAAAGTGTTATTCCCCCCCCCCCGTACTGGGAAAACGTTATTTCCCCCCCTGGCCGGCAAAGTGTTAGTTCCCCCACGGCAAAGTGTTATTTCCACTCCCCCCACTGGCAAAGTGTTAGTCCCCCCCCCTCCACGGCAAAGTGATATTTCCCCCCCCCCCACGACAAAGTGTTAGTCCCCCAACAGCAAAGTGTTATTCTCCCCCCCCCCCAACGGCAAAGTGTTAGGAGCGCGTGGCCGAGAGTATTCACCTAATTGTGCTTACGAGGGTTTGGCTCTTTCGACTCGCTTCCCAACTGTCATATATCAAATTTTTTTTTTTTTGCCACAAAACAATCACACACACACACACACACACACACACACACACACACACACACACACACACACACACACACACACACACACACACACACACACACACACACACACACACACACACACACACACACACACACACACAATCTGAATCTTGTGCACCACATATGTAAGACCAATCCTGGAGTACGCGGCCCCAGCATGGAGCCCGTACGAGGAAAGGCTGAGGGAAATGCACCTTACGACCCTGAAGGACAAAAGAGTAAGGGTAGACATGATCACAACCTACAAAATCCTCTGAGGAATCGACCGGGTAAACAAGGATAAACTATTCAACACTGGTGGTACGCGAACAAGGGAACACAGGTGCAAACTGAGTACCCACATGAGCCACAGGGACGTTAGAAGGAACTTTTCAGTGTCAGAGTAGTTAACGGATGTAATGCATTAGGCTGTGATGTGGTGGAGGCTGACTCCATACACAGTTTTAAATGTAGATATGATAGAGCCCAGTAGGCTCAGGAATCTGTACACCAGTTGAATGCCAGTTGAGAGGCGGGACCAAAGAGCCAAAGCTCAACCCCCGTAAGCACAAATAGGTGAGTACAAATAGGTGACTACACACACACACACACACACACTCACACACAGGTGTAGCTAGTTACACCACTACCATCACCAGGTAGCTCCACCACTACCATCACCAGGTAGCTCCACCACTACCATCACCAGGTAGCTCCACCACTACCATCACCAGGTAGCTCCACCACTACCATCACCAGGTAGCTCCACCACTACCATCACCAGGTAGCTCCACCACTACCATCACCAGGTAGCTCCACCACTACCATCACCAGGTAGCTCCACCACTACCATCACCTGGTAGCTCCACCACTACCATCACCAGGTAGCTCCACCACTACCATCACCAGGTAGCTCCACCACTACCATCACCAGGTAGCTCCACCACTACCATCACCAGGTAGCTCCACCACTACCATCACCAGGTAGCTCCACCACTACCATCACCAGGTAGCTCCACCACTACCATCACCAGGTAGCTCCACCACTACCATCACCAGGTAGCTCCACCACTACCATCACCAGGTAGCTCCACCACTACCATCACCAGGTAGCTCCACCACTACCATCACCAGGTAGCTCCACCACTACCATCACCTGGTAGCTCCACCACTACCATCACCAGGTAGCTCCACCACTACCATCACCAGGTAGCTCCACCACTACCATCACCAGGTAGCTCCACCACTACCATCACCTGGTAGCTCCACCACTACCATCACCAGGTAGCTCCACCACTACCATCACCAGGTAGCTCCACCACTACCATCACCAGGTAGCTCCACCACTACCATCACCAGGTAGCTCCACCACTACCATCACCAGGTAGCTCCACCACTACCATCACCTGGTAGCTCCACCACTACCATCACCTGGTAGCTCCACCACTACCATCACCAGGTAGCTCCACCACTACCATCACCTGGTAGCTCCACCACTACCATCACCAGGTAGCTCCACCACTACCATCACCAGGTAGCTCCACCACTACCATCACCAGGTAGCTCCACCACTACCATCACCAGGTAGCTCCACCACTACCATCACCAGGTAGCTCCACCACTACCATCACCAGGTAGCTCCACCACTACCATCACCAGGTAGCTCCACCACTACCATCACCAGGTAGCTCCACCACTACCATCACCAGGTAGCTCCACCACTACCATCACCAGGTAGCTCCACCACTACCATCACCAGGTAGCTCCACCACTACCATCACCTGGTAGCTCCACCACTACCATCACCAGGTAGCTCCACCACTACCATCACCAGGTAGCTCCACCACTACCATCACCAGGTAGCTCCACCACTACCATCACCAGGTAGCTCCACCACTACCATCACCAGGTAGCTCCACCACTACCATCACCAGGTAGCTCCACCACTACCATCACCAGGTAGCTCCACCACTACCATCACCAGGTAGCTCCACCACTACCATCACCAGGTAGCTCCACCACTACCATCACCAGGTAGCTCCACCACTACCATCACCAGGTAGCTCCACCACTACCATCACCAGGTAGCTCCACCACTACCATCACCAGGTAGCTCCACCACTACCATCACCAGGTAGCTCCACCACTACCATCACCAGGTAGCTCCACCACTACCATCACCAGGTAGCTCCACCACTACCATCACCAGGTAGCTCCACCACTACCATCACCAGGTAGCTCCACCACTACCATCACCAGGTAGCTCCACCACTACCATCACCAGGTAGCTCCACCACTACCATCACCAGGTAGCTCCACCACTACCATCACCTGGTAGCTCCACCACTACCATCACCAGGTAGCTCCACCACTACCATCACCAGGTAGCTCCACCACTACCATCACCTGGTAGCTCCACCACTACCATCACCAGGTAGCTCCACCACTACCATCACCAGGTAGCTCCACCACTACCATCACCAGGTAGCTCCACCACTACCATCACCTGGTAGCTCCACCACTACCATCACCAGGTAGCTCCACCACTACCATCACCAGGTAGCTCCACCACTACCATCACCAGGTAGCTCCACCACTACCATCACCAGGTAGCTCCACCACTACCATCACCAGGTAGCTCCACCACTACCATCACCAGGTAGCTCCACCACTACCATCACCAGGTAGCTCCACCACTACCATCACCAGGTAGCTCCACCACTACCATCACCAGGTAGCTCCACCACTACCATCACCAGGTAGCTCCACCACTACCATCACCAGGTAGCTCCACCACTACCATCACCAGGTAGCTCCACCACTACCATCACCAGGTAGCTCCACCACTACCATCACCAGGTAGCTCCACCACTACCATCACCAGGTAGCTCCACCACTACCATCACCAGGTAGCTCCACCACTACCATCACCTGGTAGCTCCACCACTACCATCACCTGGTAGCTCCACCACTACCATCACCTGGTAGCTCCACCACTACCATCACCAGGTAGCTCCACCACTACCATCACCAGGTAGCTCCACCACTACCATCACCAGGTAGCTCCACCACTACCATCACCAGGTAGCTCCACCACTACCATCACCTGGTAGCTCCACCACTACCATCACCAGGTAGCTCCACCACTACCATCACCAGGTAGCTCCACCACTACCATCACCAGGTAGCTCCACCACTACCATCACCAGGTAGCTCCACCACTACCATCACCAGGTAGCTCCACCACTACCATCACCAGGTAGCTCCACCACTACCATCACCAGGTAGCTCCACCACTACCATCACCAGGTAGCTCCACCACTACCATCACCAGGTAGCTCCACCACTACCATCACCAGGTAGCTCCACCACTACCATCACCAGGTAGCTCCACCACTACCATCACCAGGTAGCTCCACCACTACCATCACCAGGTAGCTCCACCACTACCATCACCAGGTAGCTCCACCACTACCATCACCAGGTAGCTCCACCACTACCATCACCAGGTAGCTCCACCACTACCATCACCAGGTAGCTCCACCACTACCATCACCTGGTAGCTCCACCACTACCATCACCAGGTAGCTCCACCACTACCATCACCAGGTAGCTCCACCACTACCATCACCAGGTAGCTCCACCACTACCATCACCAGGTAGCTCCACCACTACCATCACCAGGTAGCTCCACCACTACCATCACCAGGTAGCTCCACCACTACCATCACCTGGTAGCTCCACCACTACCATCACCAGGTAGCTCCACCACTACCATCACCAGGTAGCTCCACCACTACCATCACCTGGTAGCTCCACCACTACCATCACCTGGTAGCTCCACCACTACCATCACCTGGTAGCTCCACCACTACCATCACCAGGTAGCTCCACCACTACCATCACCAGGTAGCTCCACCACTACCATCACCAGGTAGCTCCACCACTACCATCACCAGGTAGCTCCACCACTACCATCACCAGGTAGCTCCACCACTACCATCACCTGGTAGCTCCACCACTACCATCACCAGGTAGCTCCACCACTACCATCACCAGGTAGCTCCACCACTACCATCACCAGGTAGCTCCACCACTACCATCACCAGGTAGCTCCACCACTACCATCACCAGGTAGCTCCACCACTACCATCACCTGGTAGCTCCACCACTACCATCACCAGGTAGCTCCACCACTACCATCACCAGGTAGCTCCACCACTACCATCACCAGGTAGCTCCACCACTACCATCACCAGGTAGCTCCACCACTACCATCACCTGGTAGCTCCACCACTACCATCACCTGGTAGCTCCACCACTACCATCACCAGGTAGCTCCACCACTACCATCACCAGGTAGCTCCACCACTACCATCACCTGGTAGCTCCACCACTACCATCACCTGGTAGCTCCACCACTACCATCACCTGGTAGCTCCACCACTACCATCACCTGGTAGCTCCACCACTACCATCACCAGGTAGCTCCACCACTACCATCACCAGGTAGCTCCACCACTACCATCACCAGGTAGCTCCACCACTACCATCACCAGGTAGCTCCACCACTACCATCACCAGGTAGCTCCACCACTACCATCACCAGGTAGCTCCACCACTACCATCACCAGGTAGCTCCACCACTACCATCACCAGGTAGCTCCACCACTACCATCACCAGGTAGCTCCACCACTACCATCACCAGGTAGCTCCACCACTACCATCACCAGGTAGCTCCACCACTACCATCACCAGGTAGCTCCACCACTACCATCACCAGGTAGCTCCACCACTACCATCACCTGGTAGCTCCACCACTACCATCACCAGGTAGCTCCACCACTACCATCACCAGGTAGCTCCACCACTACCATCACCAGGTAGCTCCACCACTACCATCACCAGGTAGCTCCACCACTACCATCACCAGGTAGCTCCACCACTACCATCACCTGGTAGCTCCACCACTACCATCACCAGGTAGCTCCACCACTACCATCACCAGGTAGCTCCACCACTACCATCACCAGGTAGCTCCACCACTACCATCACCAGGTAGCTCCACCACTACCATCACCAGGTAGCTCCACCACTACCATCACCAGGTAGCTCCACCACTACCATCACCAGGTAGCTCCACCACTACCATCACCAGGTAGCTCCACCACTACCATCACCAGGTAGCTCCACCACTACCATCACCAGGTAGCTCCACCACTACCATCACCAGGTAGCTCCACCACTACCATCACCAGGTAGCTCCACCACTACCATCACCAGGTAGCTCCACCACTACCATCACCAGGTAGCTCCACCACTACCATCACCAGGTAGCTCCACCACTACCATCACCAGGTAGCTCCACCACTACCATCACCAGGTAGCTCCACCACTACCATCACCAGGTAGCTCCACCACTACCATCACCAGGTAGCTCCACCACTACCATCACCAGGTAGCTCCACCACTACCATCACCAGGTAGCTCCACCACTACCATCACCAGGTAGCTCCACCACTACCATCACCAGGTAGCTCCACCACTACCATCACCAGGTAGCTCCACCACTACCATCACCAGGTAGCTCCACCACTACCATCACCAGGTAGCTCCACCACTACCATCACCAGGTAGCTCCACCACTACCATCACCTGGTAGCTCCACCACTACCATCACCAGGTAGCTCCACCACTACCATCACCTGGTAGCTCCACCACTACCATCACCAGGTAGCTACACCACTACCATCACCAGGTAGCTCCACCACTACCATCACCAGGTAGCTCCACCACTACCATCACCAGGTAGCTCCACCACTACCATCACCAGGTAGCTCCACCACTACCATCACCAGGTAGCTCCACCACTACCATCACCAGGTAGCTCCACCACTACCATCACCTGGTAGCTCCACCACTACCATCACCTGGTAGCTCCACCACTACCATCACCAGGTAGCTCCACCACTACCATCACCAGGTAGCTCCACCACTACCATCACCTGGTAGCTCCACCACTACCATCACCAGGTAGCTCCACCACTACCATCACCAGGTAGCTCCACCACTACCATCACCAGGTAGCTCCACCACTACCATCACCAGGTAGCTCCACCACTACCATCACCTGGTAGCTCCACCACTACCATCACCAGGTAGCTCCACCACTACCATCACCTGGTAGCTCCACCACTACCATCACCAGGTAGCTCCACCACTACCATCACCAGGTAGCTCCACCACTACCATCACCAGGTAGCTCCACCACTACCATCACCAGGTAGCTCCACCACTACCATCACCAGGTAGCTCCACCACTACCATCACCTGGTAGCTCCACCACTACCATCACCTGGTAGCTCCACCACTACCATCACCTGGTAGCTCCACCACTACCATCACCAGGTAGCTCCACCACTACCATCACCAGGTAGCTCCACCACTACCATCACCTGGTAGCTCCACCACTACCATCACCTGGTAGCTCCACCACTACCATCACCAGGTAGCTCCACCACTACCATCACCTGGTAGCTCCACCACTACCATCACCAGGTAGCTCCACCACTACCATCACCTGGTAGCTCCACCACTACCATCACCAGGTAGCTCACCACTACCATCACCTGGTAGCTCCACCACTACCATCACCTGGTAGCTCCACCACTACCATCACCAGGTAGCTCCACCACTACCATCACCAGGTAGCTCCACCACTACCATCACCAGGTAGCTCCACCACTACCATCACCAGGTAGCTCCACCACTACCATCACCAGGTAGCTCCACCACTACCATCACCAGGTAGCTCCACCACTACCATCACCTGGTAGCTCCACCACTACCATCACCAGGTAGCTCCACCACTACCATCACCAGGTAGCTCCACCACTACCATCACCAGGTAGCTCCACCACTACCATCACCAGGTAGCTCCACCACTACCATCACCAGGTAGCTCCACCACTACCATCACCAGGTAGCTCCACCACTACCATCACCAGGTAGCTCCACCACTACCATCACCAGGTAGCTCCACCACTACCATCACCAGGTAGCTCCACCACTACCATCACAGGTAGCTCCACCACTACCATCACCTGGTAGCTCCACCACTACCATCACCAGGTAGCTCCACCACTACCATCACCAGGTAGCTCCACCACTACCATCACCAGGTAGCTCCACCACTACCATCACCTGGTAGCTACACCACTACCATCACCAGGTAGCTCCACCACTACCATCACCAGGTAGCTCCACCACTACCATCACCAGGTAGCTCCACCACTACCATCACCAGGTAGCTCCACCACTACCATCACCAGGTAGCTCCACCACTACCATCACCTGGTAGCTCCACCACTACCATCACCTGGTAGCTCCACCACTACCATCACCAGGTAGCTCCACCACTACCATCACCTGGTAGCTACACCACTACCATCACCAGGTAGCTCCACCACTACCATCACCAGGTAGCTCCACCACTACCATCACCTGGTAGCTCCACCACTACCATCACCTGGTAGCTCCACCACTACCATCACCAGGTAGCTCCACCACTACCATCACCAGGTAGCTCCACCACTACCATCACCTGGTAGCTACCACCACTACCATCACCAGGTAGCTCCACCACTACCATCACCAGGTAGCTCCACCACTACCATCACCAGGTAGCTCCACCACTCATCACGTAGCTCCACCACTACCATCACAGGTAGCTCCACCACTACCATCACCAGGTAGCTACACCACTACCATCACCAGGTAGCTCCACCACTACCATCACCAG
>WNGS01000117.1:83912-96236 GCA_020271785.1 Procambarus virginalis | reverse complement strand
CACCACTACCATCACCTGGTAGCTCCACCACTACCATCACCAGGTAGCTCCACCACTACCATCACCAGGTAGCTACACCACTACCATCACCAGGTAGCTACACCACTACCATCACCAGGTAGCTCCACACTACCTCACTGGTAGCTACACCACTACCATCACCAGGTAGCTCCACCACTACCATCACCTGGGTAGCTACACCACTACCATCACAGGTAGCTCCACCACTACCATCACCAGGTAGTCCACCACTACCATCACCAGGTAGCTACACCACTACCATCACCTGGTAGCTCCACCACTACCATCACCTGGTAGCTCCACCACTACCATCACATGGTAGCTCACCACTACCATCACCTGGTAGCCACCACTACCATCACCTGGTAGCTCCACCACTACCATCACCTGGTAGCTCCACCACTACCATCACCTGGTAGCTCCACCACTACCATCACCAGGTAGCTACACCACTACCATCACCAGGTAGCTACACCACTACCATCACCAGGTAGCTACACCACTACCATCACCAGGTAGCTCCACCACTACCATCACCTGGTAGCTACACCACTACCATCACCAGGTAGCTACACCACTACCATCACCTGGTAGCTACACCACTACCATCACCTGGTAGCTACACCACTACCATCACCAGGTAGCTCCACCACTACCATCACCTGGTAGCTACACCACTACCATCACCTGGTAGCTCCACCACTACCATCACCTGGTAGCTCCACCACTACCATCACCTGGTAGCTACACCACTACCATCACCAGGTAGCTACACCACTACCATCACCTGGTAGCTCCACCACTACCATCACCAGGTAGCTACACCACTACCATCACCTGGTAGCTACACCACTACCATCACCAGGTAGCTCCACCACTACCATCACCAGGTAGCTACACCACTACCATCACCAGGTAGCTACACCACTACCATCACCAGGTAGCTACACCACTACCATCACCTGGTAGCTCCACCACTACCATCACCAGGTAGCTACACCACTACCATCACCAGGTAGCTACACCACTACCATCACCAGGTAGCTACACCACTACCATCACCAGGTAGCTCCACCACTACCATCACCTGGTAGCTCCACCACTACCATCACCAGGTAGCTCCACCACTACCATCACCAGGTAGCTCCACCACTACCATCACCAGGTAGCTCCACCACTACCATCACCTGGTAGCTCCACCACTACCATCACCAGGTAGCTACACCACTACCATCACCAGGTAGCTCCACCACTACCATCACCAGGTAGCTACACCACTACCATCACCTGGTAGCTCCACCACTACCATCACCAGGTAGCTACACCACTACCATCACCAGGTAGCTACACCACTACCATCACCAGGTAGCTACACCACTACCATCACCTGGTAGCTCCACCACTACCATCACCAGGTAGCTACACCACTACCATCACCAGGTAGCTACACCACTACCATCACCAGGTAGCTACACCACTACCATCACCAGGTAGCTACACCACTACCATCACCTGGTAGCTCCACCACTACCATCACCAGGTAGCTACACCACTACCATCACCAGGTAGCTACACCACTACCATCACCTGGTAGCTACACCACTACCATCACCAGGTAGCTCCACCACTACCATCACCAGGTAGCTCCACCACTACCATCACCTGGTAGCTACACCACTACCATCACCAGGTAGCTACACCACTACCATCACCAGGTAGCTCCACCACTACCATCACCAGGTAGCTCCACCACTACCATCACCAGGTAGCTACACCACTACCATCACCAGGTAGCTACACCACTACCATCACCAGGTAGCTACACCACTACCATCACCAGGTAGCTACACCACTACCATCACCAGGTAGCTCCACCACTACCATCACCAGGTAGCTACACCACTACCATCACCAGGTAGCTACACCACTACCATCACCTGGTAGCTCCACCACTACCATCACCAGGTAGCTCCACCACTACCATCACCTGGTAGCTACACCACTACCATCACCAGGTAGCTACACCACTACCATCACCTGGTAGCTCCACCACTACCATCACCAGGTAGCTACACCACTACCATCACCTGGTAGCTCCACCACTACCATCACCAGGTAGCTCCACCACTACCATCACCTGGTAGCTCCACCACTACCATCACCTGGTAGCTCCACCACTACCATCACCTGGTAGCTCCACCACTACCATCACCTGGTAGCTCCACCACTACCATCACCTGGTAGCTCCACCACTACCATCACCAGGTAGCTACACCACTACCATCACCTGGTAGCTACACCACTACCATCACCAGGTAGCTCCACCACTACCATCACCTGGTAGCTCCACCACTACCATCACCTGGTAGCTCCACCACTACCATCACCTGGTAGCTCCACCACTACCATCACCAGGTAGCTACACCACTACCATCACCTGGTAGCTACACCACTACCATCACCAGGTAGCTACACCACTACCATCACCAGGTAGCTACACCACTACCATCACCTGGTAGCTCCACCACTACCATCACCTGGTATCTCTACCAATACCATCACCAGGTAGCTACACCACTACCATCACCTGGTAGCTACACCACTACCATCACCTGGTAGCTACACCACTACCATCACCTGGTAGCTACACCACTACCATCACCAGGTAGCTACACCACTACCATCACCAGGTAGCTACACCACTACCATCACCAGGTAGCTACACCACTACCATCACCAGGTAGCTACACCACTACCATCACCAGGTAGCTACACCACTACCATCACCTGGTAGCTCCACCACTACCATCACCAGGTAGCTACACCACTACCATCACCAGGTAGCTACACCACTACCATCACCTGGTAGCTCCACCACTACCATCACCAGGTAGCTACACCACTACCATCACCTGGTAGCTACACCACTACCATCACCTGGTAGCTCCACCACTACCATCACCAGGTAGCTACACCACTACCATCACCTGGTAGCTCCACCACTACCATCACCAGGTAGCTACACCACTACCATCACCTGGTAGCTACACCACTACCATCACCAGGTAGCTACACCACTACCATCACCTGGTAGCTCCACCACTACCATCACCAGGTAGCTACACCACTACCATCACCTGGTAGCTCCACCACTACCATCACCTGGTAGCTACACCACTACCATCACCAGGTAGCTCCACCACTACCATCACCTGGTAGCTACACCACTACCATCACCAGGTAGCTCCACCACTACCATCACCTGGTAGCTCCACCACTACCATCACCTGGTAGCTACACCACTACCATCACCAGGTAGCTCCACCACTACCATCACCTGGTAGCTCCACCACTACCATCACCAGGTAGCTACACCACTACCATCACCAGGTAGCTCCACCACTACCATCACCTGGTAGCTACACCACTACCATCACCTGGTAGCTACACCACTACCATCACCAGGTAGCTCCACCACTACCATCACCTGGTAGCTCCACCACTACCATCACCTGGTAGCTACACCACTACCATCACCAGGTAGCTCCACCACTACCATCACCTGGTAGCTCCACCACTACCATCACCAGGTAGCTCCACCACTACCATCACCAGGTAGCTCCACCACTACCATCACCAGGTAGCTACACCACTACCATCACCTGGTAGCTACACCACTACCATCACCTGGTAGCTACACCACTACCATCACCTGGTAGCTACACCACTACCATCACCAGGTAGCTACACCACTACCATCACCTGGTAGCTACACCACTACCATCACCAGGTAGCTACACCACTACCATCACCAGGTAGCTCCACCACTACCATCACCAGGTAGCTCCACCACTACCATCACCTGGTAGCTACACCACTACCATCACCTGGTAGCTACACCACTACCATCACCTGGTAGCTCCACCACTACCATCACCAGGTAGCTCCACCACTACCATCACCTGGTAGCTCCACCACTACCATCACCTGGTAGCTCCACCACTACCATCACCTGGTAGCTCCACCACTACCATCACCAGGTAGCTCCACCACTACCATCACCTGGTAGCTCCACCACTACCATCACCAGGTAGCTCCACCACTACCATCACCTGGTAGCTACACCACTACCATCACCTGGTAGCTCCACCACTACCATCACCTGGTAGCTCCACCACTACCATCACCTGGTAGCTCCACCACTACCATCACCTGGTAGCTGCACGACTACCAGGTAGCTACACCACTACCATCACCAGGTAGCTCCACCACTACCATCACCTGGTAGCTCCACCACTACCATCACCTGGTAGCTCCACCACTACCATCACCTGGTAGCTCCACCACTACCATCACCTGGTAGCTCCACCACTACCATCACCTGGTAGCTCCACCACTACCATCACCTGGTAGCTCCACCACTACCATCACCTGGTAGCTCCACCACTACCATCACCTGGTAGCTCCACCACTACCATCACCTGGTAGCTCCACCACTACCATCACCAGGTAGCTCCACCACTACCATCACCTGGTAGCTCCACCACTACCATCACCAGGTAGCTCCACCACTACCATCACCTGGTAGCTACACCACTACCATCACCTGGTAGCTCCACCACTACCATCACCTGGTAGCTCCACCACTACCATCACCAGGTAGCTCCACCACTACCATCACCTGGTAGCTACACCACTACCATCACCTGGTAGCTCCACCACTACCATCACCAGGTAGCTCCACCACTACCATCACCAGGTAGCTCCACCACTACCATCACCTGGTAGCTCCACCACTACCATCACCTGGTAGCTACACCACTACCATCACCTGGTAGCTCCACCACTACCATCACCAGGTAGCTACACCACTACCATCACCTGGTAGCTACACCACTACCATCACCTGGTAGCTCCACCACTACCATCACCTGGTAGCTACACCACTACCATCACCAGGTAGCTACACCACTACCATCACCAGGTAGCTCCACCACTACCATCACCTGGTAGCTCCACCACTACCATCACCTGGTAGCTACACCACTACCATCACCAGGTAGCTACACCACTACCATCACCTGGTAGCTCCACCACTACCATCACCAGGTAGCTCCACCACTACCATCACCAGGTAGCTCCACCACTACCATCACCAGGTAGCTACACCACTACCATCACCAGGTAGCTCCACCACTACCATCACCAGGTAGCTACACCACTACCATCACCAGGTAGCTACACCACTACCATCACCAGGTAGCTCCACCACTACCATCACCAGGTAGCTACACCACTACCATCACCTGGTAGCTCCACCACTACCATCACCTGGTAGCTACACCACTACCATCACCTGGTCTCCACCACTACCATCACACTGGTAGCTCCACCACTACCATCACCTGGTAGCTACACCACTACCATCACCAGGTAGCTCCACCACTACCATCACCTGGTAGCTCCACACTACCATCACCTGGTAGCTCCACCACTACCATCACCTGGTAGCTCCACCACTACCATCACATGGTAGCTCCACCACTACCATCACCTGGTAGCTCCACCACTACCATCACCTGGTAGCTCCACCACTACCATCACCAGGTAGCTACACCACTACCATCACCTGGTAGCTACACCACTACCATCACCAGGTAGCTCCACCACTACCATCACCAGGTAGCTCCACCACTACCATCACCTGGTAGCTACACCACTACCATCACCAGGTAGCTACACCACTACCATCACAGGTAGCTAACCACTACCATCACCAGGTAGCTCACCACTACCATCACCTGGTAGCTCCACCACTACCATCACCAGGTAGCTACACCACTACCATCACCAGGTAGCTACACCACTACCATCACCTGGTAGCTACACCACTACCATCACCTGGTAGCTCCACTACCATCACCAGGTAGCTACACCACTACCATCACCAGGTAGCTCCACCACTACCATCACCAGGTAGCTCCACCACTACCATCACAGGTAGCTCCACCACTACCATCACCTGGTAGCTCCACCACTACCATCACCAGGTAGCTACACCACTACCATCACCTGGTAGCTACACCACTACCATCACCAGGTAGCTACACCACTACCATCACCAGGTAGCTCCACCACTACCATCACTGGTAGCTCCACCACTACCATCACCAGGTAGCTACACCACTACCATCACCAGGTAGCTACACCACTACCATCACCAGGTAGCTCCACCACTACCATCACCTGGTAGCTCCACCACTACCATCACCTGGTAGCTACACCACTACCATCACCTGGTAGCTCCACCACTACCATCACCAGGTAGCTACACCACTACCATCACCAGGTAGCTCCACCACTACCATCACCAGGTAGCTCCACCACTACCATCACTGGTAGCTCCACCACTACCATCACAGGTAGCTCCACCACTACCATCACAGGTAGCTCCACCACTACCATCACCTGTAGCTACACCACTACCATCACCAGGTAGCTCACCACTACCATCACCAGGTAGCTACACCACTACCATCACCTGGTAGCTCCACCACTACCATCACCAGGTAGCTCCACCACTACCATCACCTGGTAGCTCCACCACTACCATCACCTGGTAGCTCCACCACTACCATCACCTGGTAGCTCCACCACTACCATCACCGGTAGCCCCCACACCATCACATGGTAGCTCCACCACTACCATCACCAGGTAGCTACACCACTACCATCACCTGGTAGCTACACCACTACCATCACCAGGTAGCTACACCACTACCATCACCAGGTAGCTACACCACTACCATCACCAGGTAGCTACACCACTACCATCACCAGGTAGCTACACCACTACCATCACCAGGTAGCTCCACCACTACCATCACCTGGTAGCTCCACCACTACCATCACCAGGTAGCTACACCACTACCATCACCAGGTAGCTCACCACTACCATCACCAGGTAGCTACACCACTACCATCACCAGGTAGCTCCACCACTACCATCACCTGGTAGCTCCACCACTACCATCACCAGGTAGCTACACCACTACCATCACCAGGTAGCTCCACCACTACCATCACCAGGTAGCTACACCACTACCATCACCAGGTAGCTACACCACTACCATCACCTGGTAGCTACACCACTACCATCACCAGGTAGCTACACCACTACCATCACCTGGTAGCTCCACCACTACCATCACCAGGTAGCTCCACCACTACCATCACCAGGTAGCTACACCACTACCATCACCAGGTAGCTCCACCACTACCATCACCTGGTAGCTACACCACTACCATCACCAGGTAGCTCACCACTACCATCACCAGGTAGCTACACCACTACCATCACCTGGTAGCTCCACCACTACCATCACCAGGTAGCTCCACCACTACCATCACCAGGTAGCTACACCACTACCATCACCAGGCTCCACCACTACCATCACCAGGTAGCTCCACCACTACCATCACCAGGTAGCTCCACCACTACCATCACCAGGTAGCTCCACCACTACCATCACCAGGTAGCACCCACTACCATCACCAGGTAGCTACACCACTACCATCACCTGGTAGCTCACCACTACCATCACCTGGTAGCTCCACCACTACCATCACCTGGTAGCTCCACCACTACCATCACCAGGTAGCTCCACCACTACCATCACCAGGTAGCTCCCCACTACCATCACCAGGTAGCTCCACCACTACCATCACCAGGTAGCTCCACCACTACCATCACCTGGTAGCTACACCACTACCATCACCAGGTAGCTCCACCACTACCATCACCTGGTAGCTCCACCACTACCATCACCAGGTAGCTACACCACTACCATCACCAGGTAGCTACACCACTACCATCACCAGGTAGCTACACCACTACCATCACAGGTAGCTACACCACTACCATCACCTGGTAGCTCCACCACTACCATCACCAGGTAGCTCCACCACTACCATCACCAGGTAGCTACACCACTACCATCACCAGGTAGCTACACCACTACCATCACCTGGTAGCTACACCACTACCATCACCAGGTAGCTACACCACTACCATCACCGGTAGCTACACCACTACCATCACCTGGTAGCTCCACCACTACCATCACCTGGTAGCTCCACCACTACCATCACCTGGTAGCTACACCACTACCATCACCAGGTAGCTCCACCACTACCATCACCAGGTAGCTCCACCACTCCAATCACAAGGTAGCTACACCACTACCATCACCAGGTAGCTCCACCACTACCATCACTGGTAGCTCCACCACTACCATCACCTGGTAACTACACCACTACCATCACCAGGTAGCTCCACCACTACCATCACCTGGTAGCTCCACCACTACCATCACCAGGTATACACCACTACCATCACCAGGTAGCTCCACCACTACCATCACCAGGTAGCTACACCACTACCATCACCAGGTAGCTCCACCACTACCATCACCTGGTAGCTACACCACTACCATCACCTGGTAGCTCCACCACTACCATCACCTGGTAGCTCCACCACTACCATCACCAGGTAGCTACACCACTACCATCACCAGGTAGCTACACCACTACCATCACCAGGTAGCTACACCACTACCATCACCAGGTAGCTCCACCACTACCATCACCTGGTAGCTACACCACTACCATCACCTGGTAGCTCCACCACTACCATCACCAGGTAGCTCCACCACTACCATCACCTGGTAGCTCCACCACTACCATCACCAGGTAGCTACACCACTACCATCACCTGGTAGCTACACCACTACCATCACCTGGTAGCTCCACCACTACCATCACCAGGTAGCTCCACCACTACCATCACCTGGTAGCTACACCACTACCATCACCTGGTAGCTCCACCACTACCATCACCTGGTAGCTACACCACTACCATCACCAGGTAGCTACACCACTACCATCACCTGGTAGCTCCACCACTACCATCACCTGGTAGCTACACCACTACCATCACCTGGTAGCTACACCACTACCATCACCTGGTAGCTCCACCACTACCATCACCTGGTAGCTACACCACTACCATCACCAGGTAGCTACACCACTACCATCACCAGGTAGCTACACCACTACCATCACCAGGTAGCTACACCACTACCATCACCAGGTAGCTCCACCACTACCATCACCAGGTAGCTACACCACTACCATCACCAGGTAGCTCCACCACTACCATCACCAGGTAGCTCCACCACTACCATCACCTGGTAGCTCCACCACTACCATCACCAGGTAGCTCCACCACTACCATCACCTGGTAGCTACACCACTACCATCACCTGGTAGCTCCACCACTACCATCACCTGGTAGCTACACCACTACCATCACCAGGTAGCTCCACCACTACCATCACCTGGTAGCTCCACCACTACCATCACCAGGTAGCTCCACCACTACCATCACCTGGTAGCTCCACCACTACCATCACCTGGTAGCTCCACCACTACCATCACCAGGTAGCTCCACCACTACCATCACCTGGTAGCTCCACCACTACCATCACCAGGTAGCTCCACCACTACCATCACCTGGTAGCTCCACCACTACCATCACCTGGTAGCTACACCACTACCATCACCTGGTAGCTCCACCACTACCATCACCTGGTAGCTCCACCACTACCATCACCTGGTAGCTCCACCACTACCATCACCAGGTAGCTCCACCACTACCATCACCAGGTAGCTCCACCACTACCATCACCTGGTAGCTCCACCACTACCATCACCTGGTAGCTCCACCACTACCATCACCAGGTAGCTCCACCACTACCATCACCAGGTAGCTACACCACTACCATCACCTGGTAGCTCCACCACTACCATCACCTGGTAGCTCCACCACTACCATCACCAGGTAGCTCCACCACTACCATCACCAGGTAGCTACACCACTACCATCACCAGGTAGCTCCACCACTACCATCACCTGGTAGCTACACCACTACCATCACCAGGTAGCTCCACCACTACCATCACCAGGTAGCTCCACCACTACCATCACCTGGTAGCTACACCACTACCATCACCAGGTAGCTCCACCACTACCATCACCTGGTAGCTCCACCACTACCATCACCTGGTAGCTCCACCACTACCATCACCTGGTAGCTCCACCACTACCATCACCTGGTAGCTCCACCACTACCATCACCTGGTAGCTACACCACTACCATCACCTGGTAGCTCCACCACTACCATCACCAGGTAGCTACACCACTACCATCACCAGGTAGCTACACCACTACCATCACCAGGTAGCTCCACCACTACCATCACCTGGTAGCTCCACCACTACCATCACCAGGTAGCTCCACCACTACCATCACCTGGTAGCTCCACCACTACCATCACCTGGTAGCTACACCACTACCATCACCTGGTAGCTCCACCACTACCATCACCTGGTAGCTCCACCACTACCATCACCTGGTAGCTCCACCACTACCATCACCTGGTAGCTCCACCACTACCATCACCAGGTAGCTACACCACTACCATCACCTGGTAGCTCCACCACTACCATCACCTGGTAGCTCCACCACTACCATCACCTGGTAGCTACACCACTACCATCACCAGGTAGCTCCACCACTACCATCACCAGGTAGCTACACCACTACCATCACCAGGTAGCTACACCACTACCATCACCAGGTAGCTCCACCACTACCATCACCTGGTAGCTCCACCACTACCATCACCAGGTAGCTCCACCACTACCATCACCAGGTAGCTCCACCACTACCATCACCTGGTAGCTACACCACTACCATCACCTGGTAGCTCCACCACTACCATCACCTGGTAGCTCCACCACTACCATCACCAGGTAGCTCCACCACTACCATCACCAGGTAGCTACACCACTACCATCACCAGGTAGCTACACCACTACCATCACCTGGTAGCTCCACCACTACCATCACCAGGTAGCTACACCACTACCATCACCTGGTAGCTCCACCACTACCATCACCAGGTAGCTCCACCACTACCATCACCTGGTAGCTCCACCACTACCATCACCAGGTAGCTACACCACTACCATCACCTGGTAGCTCCACCACTACCATCACCAGGTAGCTCCACCACTACCATCACCAGGTAGCTACACCACTACCATCACCTGGTAGCTCCACCACTACCATCACCTGGTAGCTCCACCACTACCATCACCAGGTAGCTCCACCACTACCATCACCAGGTAGCTCCACCACTACCATCACCAGGTAGCTCCACCACTACCATCACCTGGTAGCTCCACCACTACCATCACCTGGTAGCTACACCACTACCATCACCTGGTAGCTACACCACTACCATCACCTGGTAGCTCCACCACTACCATCACCATGGTAGCTACACCACTACCATCACCTGGTAGCTCCACCACTACCATCACCAGGTAGCTCCACCACTACCATCACCTGGTAGCTCCACCACTACCATCACCAGGTAGCTCCACCACTACCATCACCTGGTAGCTACACCACTACCATCACCTGGTAGCTACACCACTACCATCACCAGGTAGCTCCACCACTACCATCACCAGGTAGCTACACCACTACCATCACCTGGTAGCTCCACCACTACCATCACCAGGTAGCTCCACCACTACCATCACCTGGTAGCTCCACCACTACCATCACCAGGTAGCTACACCACTACCATCACCTGGTAGCTCCACCACTACCATCACCAGGTAGCTACACCACTACCATCACCAGGTAGCTCCACCACTACCATCACCAGGTAGCTACACCACTACCATCACCAGTAGCTACACCACTACCATCACCAGGTAGCTACACCACTACCATCACCAGGTAGCTACACCACTACCATCACCAGGTAGCTCCACCACTACCATCACCAGGTAGCTCCACCACTACCATCACCTGGTAGCTCCACCACTACCATCACCTGGTAGCTACACCACTACCATCACCAGGTAGCTACACCACTACCATCACCAGGTAGCTACACCACTACCATCACCAGGTAGCTACACCACTACCATCACCAGGTAGCTACACCACTACCATCACCAGGTAGCTACACCACTACCATCACCAGGTAGCTCCACCACTACCATCACCTGGTAGCTACACCACTACCATCACCAGGTAGCTACACCACTACCATCACCAGGTAGCTACACCACTACCATCACCAGGTAGCTACACCACTACCATCACCAGGTAGCTCCACCACTACCATCACCAGGTAGCTACACCACTACCATCACCTACC
>WNGS01000117.1:59956-72857 GCA_020271785.1 Procambarus virginalis | reverse complement strand
ACCACTACCATCACCTGGTAGCTCCACCACTACCATCAACTGGTAGCTCCACCACTACCATCACCAGGTAGCT
Source organism: Procambarus virginalis (assembly GCA_020271785.1). Taxonomy (NCBI): domain Eukaryota; kingdom Metazoa; phylum Arthropoda; class Malacostraca; order Decapoda; family Cambaridae; genus Procambarus; species Procambarus virginalis. Next base: position 72,784 of record WNGS01000117.1, on the reverse strand, counting down.
CCACCACTACCATCACCTGGTAGCTCCACCACTACCATCACCTGGTAGCTCCAACACTACCATCACCTGGTAGCTCCACCACTACCATCACTGGTAGCTCCACCCACTACCATCACCAGTAGCTCACCACACTACCATCACTGGTAGCTCCACCACTACCATCACCAGGTAGCTCCACCACTACCATCACCTGGTAGCTCCACCACTACCATCACCTGGTAGCTCCACCACTACCATCACCTGTAGCTCCACCACTACCATCACCGGTAGCTCCACCACTACCATCACCTGGTAGCTACACCACTACATCACCTGGTAGCTCCACCACTACCATCACTGGTAGCTACACCACTACCATCACCAGGTAGCTCCACACTACCATCACCTGGTAGCTTCACCAACTACCATCACCAGGTAGCTCCACCACTACCATCACCTGGTAGCTACACCACTACCATCACCAGGTAGCTCCACCACTACCATCACCAGGTAGCTCCACCACTACCATCACCTGGTAGCTCCACCACTACCATCACCTGGTAGCTCCACCACTACCATCACCAGGTAGCCCCACCACTACCATCACCTGGTAGCTCCACCACTACCATCACCTGGTAGCTCCACCACTACCATCACCTGGTAGCTCCACCACTACCATCACCAGGTAGCTCCACCTACTACCATCACCTGGTAGCTCCACCACTACCATCACCAGGTAGCTCAACCACTACCATCACCTGGTAGCTACACCACTACCATCACCAGGTAGCTCCACCACTACCATCACCAGGTAGCTCCACCACTACCATCACAGGTAGCACACCACTACCATCACCTGTAGCTCCACCACTACCATCACCTGGTAGCTACACCACTACCATCACCTGGTAGCTCCACCACTACCATCACCTGGTAGCTCCACCACTACCATCACTGGTAGCTCCACCACTACCATCACCTGGTAGCTACACCACTACCATCACCTGGTAGCTCCACCACTACCATCACCAGGTAGCTACACCACTACCATCACTGGTAGCTACACCACTACCATCACCTGTAGCTCCACCACTACCATCACCAGGTAGCTCCACCACTACCATCACCTGGTAGCTACACCACTACCATCACCAGGTAGCTCCACCACTACCATCACCTGGTAGCTCCACCACTACCATCACCTGGTAGCTCCACCACTACCATCACCTGGTAGCTACACCACTACCATCACCAGGTAGCTACACCACTACCATCACCTGGTAGCTACACCACTACCATCACCTGGTAGCTACACCACTACCATCACCTGGTAGCTACACCACTACCATCACCTGGTAGCCCCCACTACCATCACCTGGTAGCTCCACCACTACCATCACCTGGTAGCTCCACCACTACCATCACCTGGTAGCTCACCACTACCATCACAGGTAGCTCCACCACTACCATCACCTGGTAGCTCCACCACTACCATCACCTGGTAGCTCCACCACTACCATCACCTGGTAGCTACACCACTACCATCACCTGGTAGCTCCACCACACCATCACCAGGTAGCTCCACCACTACCATCACCAGGTAGCTCCACCACTACCATCACCTGGTAGCTACCACCACTACCATCACCTGGTAGCTACACCACTACCATCACCAGGTAGCTCCACCACTACCATCACCTGGTAGCTCCACCACTACCAACCTGGTAGCTACACCACTACCATCACCAGGTAGCTACACCACTACCATCACCTGGTAGCTACACCACTACCATCACCTGGTAGCTACCACCACTACCATCACCTGGTAGCTCACCACTACCATCACCTGGTAGCTCCACCACTACCATCACCTGGTAGCTCCCCACTACCATCACCTGGTAGCTCCACCACTACCATCACCTGGTAGCTCCACCACTACCATCACTGGTAGCTACACCACTACCATCACCAGGTAGCTCCACCACTACCATCACCAGGTAGCTACACCACTACCATCACCTGGTAGCTCCACCACTACCATCACCTGGTAGCTCCACCACTACCATCACCTGGTAGCTACACCACTACCATCACCAGGTAGCTCCACCACTACCATCACCAGGTAGCTACACCACTACCATCACCAGGTAGCTCCACCACTACCATCACCAGGTAGCTCCACCACTACCATCACCTGGTAGCTACACCACTACCATCACCAGGTAGCTACACCACTACCATCACCTGGTAGCTACACCACTACCATCACCAGGTAGCTCCACCACTACCATCACCAGGTAGCTCCACCACTACCATCACCTGGTAGCTACACCACTACCATCACCTGGTAGCTCACCACTACCATCACCTGGTAGCTCCACCACTACCATCACAGGTAGCTCACCACTACCATCACCTGGTAGCTCCACCACTACCATCACCTGGTAGCTCCACCACTACCATCACCTGGTAGCTCCACCACTACCATCACCTGGTAGCTCCACCACTACCATCACCTGTAGCTACACCACTACCATCACCAGGTAGCTACACCACTACCATCACCAGGTAGCTAACCACTACCATCACCAGGTAGCTCCACCACTACCATCACCTGGTAGCTACACCACTACCATCACCTGGTAGCTCCACCACTACCATCACCTGGTAGCTCCACCACTACCATCACCAGGTAGCTACACCACTACCATCACCAGGTAGCTCCACCACTACCATCACCTGGTAGCTACCCACTACCATCACCTGGTAGCTCCACCACTACCATCACCAGGTAGCTCCACCACTACCATCACCTGGTAGCTCCACCACTACCATCACCTGGTAGCTACACCACTACCATCACCTGGTAGCTCCACCACTACCATCACCTGGTAGCTACACCACTACCATCACCTGGTAGCTACACCACTACCATCACCTGGTAGCTCCACCACTACCATCACCCTGGTAGCTACACCACTACCATCACCAGGTAGCTACACCACTACCATCACCTGGTAGCTCCACCACTACCATCACCTGTAGCTCCACCACTACCATCACCAGGTAGCTCCACCACTACCATCACCATGGTAGCTCACCACTACCATCACCTGGTAGCTACACCACTACCATCACCTGGTAGCTCCACCACTACCATCACCTGGTAGCTCCACCACTACCATCACCAGGTAGCTCCACCACTACCATCACCTGGTAGCTACCCACTACCATCACCGGTAGCTACACCACTACCATCACCTGGTAGCTCCACCACTACCATCACCAGGTAGCTCCACCACTACCATCACCAGGTAGCTACACCACTACCATCACCAGGTAGCTCCACCACTACCATCACCTGGTAGCTCCACCACTACCATCACCAGGTAGCTAGCACACCACTACCATCACCAGGTAGCTACACCACTACCATCACCTGGTAGCTACACACTACCATCACCTGGTAGCTCCACCACTACCATCACCTGGTAGCTACCCCACTACCATCACCTGGTAGCTCCACCACTACCATCACAGGTAGCTCCACCACTACCATCACAGGTAGCTCCACCACTACCATCACCAGGTAGCTCCACCACTACCATCACCTGGTAGCTCCACCACTACCATCACCAGGTAGCTCCACCACTACCATCACCTGGTAGCTACACCACTACCATCACCTGGTAGCTCCACCACTACCATCACCGGTAGCTCCACCACTACCATCACCAGGTAGCACACCACTACCATCACCAGGTAGCCACCACTACCATCACCAGGTAGCTCCACCACTACCATCACCAGGTAGCTACACCACTACCATCACCAGGTAGCTACACCACTACCATCACCAGGTAGCTCCACCACTACCATCACCAGGTAGCTACACCACTACCATCACCAGTAGCTACACCACTACCATCACCAGGTAGCTCCACCACTACCATCACCTGGTAGCTCCACCACTACCATCACCAGGTAGCTACCACCACTACCATCACCTGGTAGCTCCACCACTACCATCACCAGGTAGCTCCACCACTACCATCACCTGGTAGCTACACCACTACCATCACCAGGTAGCTACACCACTACCATCACCGGTAGCTCCACACTACCATCACCTGGTAGCTACACCACTACCATCACCTGGTAGCTCCACCACTACCATCACCAGGTAGCTCACCACTACCATCACCTGGTAGCTCCACCACTACCATCACCATGGTAGCTCCACCACTACCATCACCTGGTAGCTACACCACTACCATCACCTGGTAGCCCACCACTACTACCATCACAGGTAGCTCCACCACTACCATCACCAGGTAGCTACACCACTACCATCACCTGGTAGCTACACCACTACCATCACCAGGTAGCTCCACCACTACCATCACCTGGTAGCCACCACTACCATCACCTGGTAGCTCCACCACTCCATCACCTGGTAGCTCCAACCACTACCATCACTGGTAGCTACACCACTACCATCACCTGGTAGCTACACCACTACCATCACCTGGTAGCTACCACCACTACCATCACCAGGTAGCTACACCACTACCATCACCGGTAGCTCCACCACTACCATCACCTGGTATTCCACCACTACCATCACCAGGTAGCTACACCACTACCATCACCTGGTAGCTACACCACTACCATCACCTGGTAGCTCCACCACTACCATCACCTGGTAGCTACACACTACCATCACCAGGTAGCTACACCACTACCATCACCAGGTAGCTACACCACTACCATCACCAGGTAGCTACACCACTACCATCACCAGGTAGCTACACCACTACCATCACCAGGTAGCTACACCACTACCATCACCTGGTAGCTCCACCACTACCATCACCAGGTAGCTACACCACTACCATCACCAGGTAGCTACACCACTACCATCACCTGGTAGCTCCACCACTACCATCACCAGGTAGCTACACCACTACCATCACCTGGTAGCTCCACCACTACCATCACCTGGTAGCTCCACCACTACCATCACCAGGTAGCTACACCACTACCATCACCAGGTAGCTCCACCACTACCATCACCAGGTAGCNACAGGTACACAGAGAATACAAGAGGTGTGAAGAACTCAACAAAAGTTCCAGGAGGTCTTTACAATAGAACAGGAGATATCACGGCGCTGGGAGAGGTGGCAGCAAACCAGGTGACCTTGGATAGGTTCGAAATACAAGAGATGAGGTCAAAAAAGCACCTATTGGAGCTGGATGTGAGAAAAGCTGTGGGCCGGATGGAATCTCGCCATGGTATTGAAAGAGTGTGCAGGAGCACTTTGCTTACCACTCTCCATAGTGTATAGTAAGTCACTGGAACGGGGAACCTACCAGAAATATGGAAGACTGCTAATGTAGTACCAATATACAAAAAGGGTGACAGACAAGAGGCACTGAACTACAGGCCAGTGTCCTTAACTTGTATACCATGCAAGGTGATGGAGAAGATTGTGAGAAAAAACCTAGTAACACATCTAGAGAGAGAGACTTCGTGACAACCCATCAACATGGGTTCAGGGAGGGTAAATCTTGCCTTACAGGCTTGATAGAATTCTACGATCAGGTGACAAGAATTAAGCAAGAAAGAGAAGGGTGGGCGGACTGCATTTTTTGGACTGTCGGAAAGCCTTTGACACAGTACCCCATAAAGGTTGATGCATAAGCTGGAGAAACAGGCAGGAGTAACAGGTAGGGCGCTCCAGTGGATAAGGGAGTACCTAAGCAATAGGAAGCAGAGAGTTACAGTGAGGGGTGAGACCTCAGACTGGCGTGAAGTCACCAGTGGAGTCCCAGGGCTCTGTACTTGGACCTATCCTGTTTCTGATATACGTAAATGATCTCCCAGAGGGTATAGACTCATTCCTCTCAATGTTTGCTGACGACGCCAAAATTATGAGAAGGATTAAGACAGAGGAGGACAGCTTGAGACTTCAAGAAGACCTGGACAAGCTGCAGGAATGGTCGAACAAATGGCTGTTAGAGTTTAACCCAAGCAAATGTAATGTAATGAAGATAGGGGTAGGAAGCAGGAGACCAGATACAAGGTATCATTTGGGAGATGAAATACTTCAAGAGTCAGAGAGAGAGAAAGACCTGGGGGTTGATATCACGCCAGACCTGTCCCCTGAAGCTCATATCAAGAGGATAACATCAGCAGCATATGCCAGGTTGGCTAACATAAGAACGGCCTTTAGAAACTTGTGTAAGGAATCTTTCAGAACATTATATACCACATATGTCAGACCAATCCTGGAGTATGCGGCTCCAGCATGGAGTCCCTATCTAGTCAAGCATAAGACTAAACTGGAAAAGGTTCAAAGGTTTGCCACCAGACTAGTACCCGAGCTGAGAGGTATGAGCTACGAGGAGCGACTGCAGGAATTAAACCTCACTTCGTTGGAAGACAGAAGAGTTAGGGGGGACATGATCACCACATTCAAGATTCTCAGGGGAATCGACAGGGTTGATAAAGACAGGCTGTTTAACACAAGGGGCACACGCACTAGGGGACACAGGTGGAAACTGAGTGCCCAAATGAGCCACAGAGATATTAGAAAGAACTTTTTTAGTGTCAGAGTGGTTGACAAATGGAATGCATTAGGAAGCGATGTGGTGGAGGCTGACTCCATACACAGTTTCAAGTGTAGATATGATAGAGCCCATTAGGCTCAGGAACTGTACACCTGTTGATTGACGGTTGAGAGGCGGGACCAAAGAGCCAGAGCTCAACCCCCGCAAGCACAACTAGGTGAGTAACTAGGTGAGTACACACACAACCTGGTGATGACGGTTGAGAGGCGGGACCAAAGAGCAGAGCTCAACCCACCGCAAGCACAACTAGGTGATACAACTAGTGAGTACAACTTTGGACCCAATCACAGCCCAGAAGTAAGGGGCGCTATGAAAAAGGGTAAAAGTACAGCACCTGGTGAAGATGGCGTCACCTACGACATACTCAATGCACTGTGTGAAGTGTCTGGGAATCCACTACTCCACCTGTTTAACAAGTCATTCCTAAGTGGAGTGTTGCCCACACAATGGAAACACGCAATAATTGTTCCCATACCGAAGCCCAATGACCCTGGTAATTACAGACCTATCAGTCTCGTGTCATGCACTTGCAAGATGCTTGAAAGGATCATCCTAAACCGACTGTTGCACAAAATAGGCAGGTTAGGGGAGGGGGTCAATGGATTTGTTAAAGGACGGAGCACAGCAAATTGTATAGTTAATTACTTGGCTAATGACACGGCTAGGTACTCTGTATTTGTGGACATCAAAGGAGCCTTCGACAAAGCACAGGGGATTGCGATCCTAGACGAGCTTGCATGCATGGGTGTCAAGGGGAGACTCATGAAATGGGTTGAAGACTACCTCACAGGAAGGAAAGCCAAGGTTTGCTTCAATGGAGCAGTCTCCAGAACAATGAATATGGAACTCGGGACCCCCCAAGGCGGAGTCTTAAGCCCTACACTATTCAATGTACTTATGAACGCCATTGCAAATATTGATTTTCCGGAAGGAACACAACAAGTGGGATATGCAGATGATGTCCTAATACAAGCTCCCACCTTGGGAAAAATTGAACAGTCCATTGAACTCCTTGGAAGGAAGTGTATTGAGCTCGGTTTCACTCTCTCCACAAACAAGACGAAGGCATACTCCATCACAAGCGGAGAGCAAATGAAGAACTGCAAATTAATGGTGTAACACTTGAATGGGTTGACCACTATCGGTATCTTGGCGTCACTGTCGGCTCTAACAAGGGGAAGAAAGAGGAGCTCAATCAACTCATAGGAACATGCAAAAGTCGACTCAGGGCACTGAAAGCTATGACCTGGAATGGACATGGAGCCTCTATTGCCGTGCTAAAATGATGTACACAGCCTATGTGCGCTCCGTCATAGACTATGCCGCACCAGTTCTGTGCACCTACTCCCAAAGCGATATGAAAAGGCTTGAAAGCATTCAAAATGAAGCCATGACAATCATTCTTGGAGTTCCAAGAACTGCCAAAACGTCTAATCTACGAGAGGAGTTGTCCCTTCCCAGTGTTAAAAGCAGAATTCAGGAGCTGAATGCTAAGCTTGCAATTAGGATAGCCAGAGATCCCCATTACAATGATATTGCTAAGAAAAAACTGAGCTCTGTGCTACTTTCAGGGGGAAACAGGAGAAGCAAAAAATGGCATCACAGATCAGTCTGCTACCTCGAAGAGCTTCACCTGCTTGAGCAAGCCCGTGAGCTCCTGCCTGTAGAGAGGTTACCTCCCTGGGAGGATGACTCATGCAAGATCATCATCAATGAAATGGCAATGAAAAAATCCAACATGTTACCACAAGAAATGAGGCACAAGTATCTCGAGGAAATTTATAAAGAAGCCGGAGATGAACTAGATCAAATCTACACTGACGGGTCATCTAATCCTGTCAATGGCAGGGCTGGTGCAGGATACACGGTAATCAAGGATAATACTTTCCAACGCAGAAATGAAGAAAAAGCACGTATTGAGAACTATGCCTCTTCAACGCAAGCAGAGCTAACTGCCATTGTTATGGCGTTAAGGTTTCTTGAACGGAACACTAATGGTGCAGTGATTTGCACCGATTCAAAAGCAGCACTACAAAGCCTAAGTAAAAATCAGGCAGAAAATCTTGCAATAGTCGCTGAAATTAAGAGAGCTGTGAGAGTTCTTACCAATCAGGGAAGAGTCATCAAGTTTCTGTGGATCCCCTCCCATGTTGGGATATGTGGGAATGAACGAGCAGATGTGCTGGCTGCTGAAGGCGCTGAAGGAGACCATATTGAATACTTCATACCCAAGACTCTACTACAAATTAGAGGTATTGTCAGGCAACATCACCGTGACAAGGTAATTGAGGAAAGGAGGATAGAAGCACAAACCAGTGAATCTGTACGATGGTACAACATGGTTGCAGCTGGCAATCCCAATCATTATGGCCGAAGAGGAGGAGGACGAGGGAGAGAATCAGTAATAGCGAGAATCCGTCTTGGATACAGATATCCACGGAGATATGGAATGGAAACAACAGTTGAGCAGCGAAGTTGCAGAATCTGTGGTGAGAGTGATGGACACCGCCTTGACCACTATCTACGTGAATGTGAACACCTGAGAGACATCAGAAATATGTGTATATTAATAAACCCCACATTGTTTGAGTTAGGAAAACACTATTTGTCAAATATTGATACTGTTCTTAAAAGATTTCCCCATTTTGCACCCGCAAGATAACGTAAGCTTTTAAGGGTTGATAGATGTTAATCTTCTTGTTTGAGGAGCTGTTCACTTGAGACAGTTAAGCAAGTCCCAGCTGTGTCTGGGTACAAGTGACAGGATGAACAACCCAGCGGGTTTTTTTCCTATTGGGGAGTGTTGTACATGCTGCTATGGCGGTGTGTCCACTCACAAGATGAGTGGCGCTGCCCAATAAACTCGCCCCTCGGGGCAAAATTTAAAAAAAATTAAATGATCACCACATTCAAGATTCTCAGGGGAATCGACAGGGTTGATAGAGACAGGCTGTTTAAGACAAGGGCACACGCACTAGGGGACACAGGTGGAAACTGAGTGCCCAAATGAGCCACAGAGATATTAGAAAGAACTTTTTTAGTGTCAGAGTGGTTGACAAATGGAATGCATTAGGAAGCGATGTGGTGGAGGCTGACTCCATACACAGTTTCAAGTGTAGATATGATAGAGCCCATTAGGCTCAGGAAACTGTACACCTGTTGATTGACGGTTGAGAGGCGGGACCAAAGAGCCAGAGCTCAACCCCCGCAAACACAACTAGGTGAGTACAACTAGGTGAGTACACACACACACACACACACACAACACACACACAATCTGAATCTTGTGCACCACATATGTAAGACCAATCCTGGAGTACGCGGCCCCAGCATGGAGCCCGTACCTTGTCAAGCACAAGACGAAGCTGCAAAAAGTCCAGAGGTATGCCACTAGACTAGTCCCAGAACTAAGAGGCATGAGTTACGAGGAAAGGCTGCGGGAAATGCACCTTACGACCCTGAAGGACAAAAGAGTAAGGGTAGACATGATCACAACCTACAAAATCCTCTGAGGAATCGACCGGATAAACAAGGATAAACTATTCAACACTGGTGGTACGCGAACAAGGGAACACAGGTGGAAACTGAGTACCCACATGAGCCACAGGGACGTTAGAAGGAACTTTTTCAGTGTCAGAGTCGTTAACGGATGGAATACATTAGGCTGTGATGTGGTGGAGGCTGACTCCATACACAGTTTTAAATGAAGATATGATAGAGCCCAGTAGGCTCAGGAATCTGTACACCAGTTGAATGCCAGTTGAGAGGCGGGACCAAAGAGCCAAAGCTCAACCCCCGCAAGCACAAATAGGTGAGTACAAATAGGTGACTACACAAACACACAGGTGTAGATAGTTACACCACTACCATCACCAGGTAGCTCCACCACTACCATCACCTGGTAGCTCCACCACTACCATCACCTGGTAGCTCCACCACTACCATCACCAGGTAGCTCCACCACTACCATCACCTGGTAGCTCCACCACTACCATCACCAGGTAGCTCCACCACTACCATCACCAGGTAGCTCCAGCACTACCATCACCAGGTAGCTCCACCACTACCATCACCAGGTAGCTCCACCACTACCATCACCAGGTAGCTCCACCACTACCATCACCAGGTAGCTCCACCACTACCATCACCAGGTAGCTCCACCACTGCCATCACCAGGTAGCTCCACCACTACCATCACCAGGTAGCTCCACCACTACCATCACCAGGTAGCTCCACCACTACCATCACCTGGTAGCTCCACCACTACCATCACCAGGTAGCTCCACCACTACCATCACCAGGTAGCTCCACCACTACCATCACCAGGTAGCTCCACCACTACCATCACCAGGTAGCTCCACCACTACCATCACCTGGTAGCTCCACCACTACCATCACCAGGTAGCTCCACCAATACCATCACCAGGTTGCTCCACCACTACCATCACCAGGTAGCTCCATCACTACCATCACCTGGTAGTTACACCACTACCATCACCTGGTAGCTCCACCACTACCATCACCAGGTAGCTCCACCACTACCATCACCAGGTAGCTCCACCACTACCATCACCTGGTAGTTACACCACTACCATCACCTGGTAGCTCCACCACTACCATCACCTGGTAGCTCCACCACTACCATCACCTGGTAGCTCCACCACTACCATCACCAGGTAGCTCCACCACTACCATCACCTGGTAGCTCCACCACTACCATCACCTGGTAGCTCCACCACTACCATCACCTGGTAGCTCCACCACTACCATCACCAGGTAGCTCCACCACTACCATCACCAGGTAGCTCCACCACTACCATCACCAGGTAGCTCCACCACTACCATCACCAGGTAGCTCCACCACTACCATCACCAGGTAGCTCCACCACTACCATCACCAGGTAGCTCCACCACTACCATCACCAGGTAGCTCCACCACTACCATCACCTGGTAGCTCCACCACTACCATCACCTGGTAGCTCCACCACTACCATCACCTGGTAGCTCCACCACTACCATCACCTGGTAGCTCCACCACTACCATCACCTGGTAGCTCCACCACTACCATCACCAGGTAGCTCCACCACTACCATCACCAGGTAGCTCCACCACTACCATCACCAGGTAGCTCCACCACTACCATCACCAGGTAGCTCCACCACTACCATCACCTGGTAGCTCCACCACTACCATCACCTGGTAGCTCCACCACTACCATCACCTGGTAGCTCCACCACTACCATCACCAGGTAGCTCCACCACTACCATCACCAGGTAGCTCCACCACTACCATCACCTGGTAGCTACACCACTACCATCACCTGGTAGCTCCACCACTACCATCACCAGGTAGCTCCACCACTACCATCACCTAGTAGCTCCACCACTACCATCACCAGGTAGCTCCACCACTACCATCACCAGGTAGCTCCACCACTACCATCACCAGGTAGCTCCACCACTACCATCACCAGGTAGCTCCACCACTACCATCACCTGGTAGCTCCACCACTACCATCACCTGGTAGCTCCACCACTACCATCACCTGGTAGCTCCACCACTACCATCACCAGGTAGCTCCACCACTACCATCACCAGGTAGCTCCACCACTACCATCACCTGGTAGCTCCACCACTACCATCACCTGGTAGCTCCACCACTACCATCACCAGGTAGCTCCACCACTACTATCACCAGGTGGCTCCACCACTACCATCACCAGGTAGCTCCACCACTACTATCACCAGGTGGCTCCACCACTACCATCACCAGGTAGCTCCACCACTACCATCACCAGGTGGCTCCACCACTACCATCACCAGGTAGCTCCACCACTACCATCACCAGGTAGCTCCACCACTACCATCACCATGTAGCTCCAGCACTACCATCACCTGGTAGCTCCACCACTACCATCACCAGGTAGCTCCACCACTACCATCACCAGGTAGCTCCACCACTACCATCACCAGGTAGCTCCACCACTACCATCACCAGGTAGCTCCACCACTACCATCACCATGTAGCTCCAGCACTACCATCACCTGGTAGGTCCACCACTACCATCACCTGGTAGCTCCACCACTACCATCACCTGGTAACTACACCACTACCATCACCAGGTAGCTCCACCACTACATCACCTGGTAGCTCCACCACTACCATCACCTGGTAGCTCCACCACTACCATCACCTGGTAACTACACCACTAC
>WNGS01000117.1:29683-58759 GCA_020271785.1 Procambarus virginalis | reverse complement strand
ACCACTACCATCACCAGGTAGCTCCACCACTACCATCACCTGGTAGCTCCACCACTACCATCACCAGGTAGCTCCACCACTACCATCACCAGGTAGCTCCACCACTACCATCACCTGGTAGCTCCACCACTACCATCATCAGGTAGCTCCACCACTACCATCACCAGGTAGCTCCACCACTACCATCACCAGGTAGCTCCACCACTACCATCACCTGGTAGCTCCACCACTACCATCACCTGGTAGCTCCACCACTACCATCACCAGGTAGCTCCACAACTACCATCACCAGGTAGCTCCACCACTACCATCACCAGGTAGCTCCACCACTACCATCACCTGGTAGCTCCACAACTACCATCACCAGGTAGCTCCACAACTACCATCACCAGGTAGCTCCACCACTACCATCACCTGGTAGCTCCACCACTACCATCACCAGGTAGCTCCACCACTACCATCACCAGGTAGCTCCACCACTACCATCACCTGGTAGCTCCACCACTACCATCACCTGGTAGCTCCACCACTACCATCACCTGGTAGCTCCACCACTACCATCACCTGGTAGCTCCACCACTACCATCACCAGGTAGCTCCACCATTACCATCACCAGGTAGCTCCACCACTACCATCACCAGGTAGCTCCACCACTACCATCACAAGGTAGCTCCACCACTACCATCACCAGGTAGCTCCACCACTACCATCACCAGGTAGCTCCACCACTACCATCACCAGGTAGCTCCACCACTACCATCACCAGGTAGCTCCACCACTACCATCACCAGGTAGCTCTACCACTACCATCACCAGGTAGCTCCACCACTACCATCACCAGGTAGCTCCACCACTACCATCACCAGGTAGCTCCACCACTACCATCACCTGGTAGCTCCACCACTACCATCACCTGGTAGCTCCACCACTACCATCACCTGGTAGCTCCACCACTACCATCACTAGGTAGCTCCACCACTACCATCACCAGGTAGCTCCAGCACTACCATCACCAGGTAGCTCCACCACTACCATCACCTGGTAACTACACCACTACCATCACCAGGTAGCTCCACCACTACCATCACCTGGTAGCTCCACCACTACCATCACCTGGTAGCTCCACCACTACCATCACCTGGTAGCTCCACCACTACCATCACCTGGTAGCTCCACCACTACCATCACCAGGTGGCTCCACCACTACCATCACCTAGTAGCTCCACCACTACCATCACCAGGTAGCTCCAGCACTACCATCACCAGGTAGCTCCACCACTACCATCACCTGGTAACTACACCACTACCATCACCTGGTAACTACACCACTACCATCACCAGGTAGCTCCACCACTACCATCACCTGGTAGCTCCACCACTACCATCACCTGGTACCTCCACCACTACCATCACCTGGTAGCTCCACCACTACAATCACCTGGTAGCTCGAACACTACCATCACCAGGTGGCTCCACCACTACCATCACCTGGTAGCTCCACCACTACCATCACCTAGTAGCTCCACCACTACCATCACCAGGTAGCTCAACCACTACCATCACCAGGTAGCTCCACCACTACCATCACCAGGTAGCTCCACCACTACCATCACCAGGTGGCTCCACCACTACCATCACCAGGTAGCTCCACCACTACCATCACCAGGTAGCTCAACCACTACCATCACAAGGTAGCTCCACCACTACCATCACCAGGTAGCTCCACCACTACCATCACCAGGTAGCTCCACCACTACCATCACCAGGTAGCTCCACCACTACCATCACCAGGTAGCTCCACCACTACCATCACCAGATAGCTCTACCACTACCATCACCAGGTAGCTCCACCACTACCATCACCTGGTAGCTTCACCACTACCATCACCTGGTAGCTCCACCACTACCATCACCTGGTAGCTCCACCACTACCATCACCTGGTAGCTCCACCACTACCATCACCTGGTAACTACACCACTACCATCACCAGGTAGCTCCACAACTACCATCACCAGGTAGCTCCACCACTACCATCACCTGGTAACTACACCACTACCATCACCAGGTAGCTCCACCACTACCATCACCAGGTAGCTCACCACTACCATCACCAGGTAGCTCCACCACTACCATCACCAGGTAGCTCCACCACTACCATCACCAGGTAGCTCCACCACTACTATCACCAGGTGGCTCCACCACTATTATCACCAGGGCTCCACCACTACCATCACCAGGTAGCTCCACCACTACCATCACCAGGTAGCTCCACAACTACCATCACCAGGTAGCTCCACCACTACCATCACCAGGTAGCTCCACCACTACCATCACCAGGTAGCACCACCACTACCATCACCAGGTAGCTCCACCACTACCATCACCTGGTAGCTCCACCACTACCATCACCTGGTAGCTCCACCACTACCATCACCAGGTAGCTCCACCACTACCATCACCAGGTAGCACCACCACTACCATCACCAGGTAGCTCCACCACTACCATCACCTGGTAGCTTCACCACTACCATCACCTGGTAGCTCCACCACTACCATCACCTGGTAGCTCCACCACTACCATCACCTGGTAGCTCCACCACTACCATCACCTGGTAACTACACCACTACCATCACCAGGTAGCTCCACAACTACCATCACCAGGTAGCTCCACCACTACCATCACCTGGTAACTACACCACTACCATCACCAGGTAGCTCCACCACAACTACCATCACCAGGTAGCTCCACCACTACCATCACCTAGTAGCTCCACCACTACCATCACCAGGTAGCTCCACCACTACCATCACCAGTAGCTCCACCACTACCATCACCAGGTGGCTACACCACTACCATCACCTGGTAGCTACACCATTACCATCACCTGGTAGCTACACCATTACCATCACCAGGTAGCTCCACCACTACCATCACCAGGTAGCTCCACCACTACCATCACCAGGTAGCTCCACCACTACCATCACCAGGTAGCTCCACCACTACCATCACCTGGTAGCTACACCATTACCATCACCTGGTAGCTCCACCACTACCATCACCAGGTAGCTCCACAACTACCATCACCAGGTAGCTCCACCAATACCATCACCTGGTAGCTACACCACTACCATCACCTGGTAGCTCCACCACTACCATCACCAGGTAGCTCCACCACTACCATCACCAGGTAGCTCCACCACTACCATCACCTGGTAGCTACACCACTACCATCACCTGGTAGCTCCACCACTAACATCACCTGGTAGCTCCACCACTACCATCACCAGGTAGCTCCACCACTACCATCACCAGGTAGCTCCACCACTACCATCACCAGGTAGCTCCACCACTACCATCACCTGGTAGCTCCACCACTACATCACCTGGTAGCTACACCACTACCATCACCTGGTAGCTCCACCACTTCCATCACCAGGTAGCTCCACCACTACCATCACCAGGTAGCTCCACAACTACCATCACCTGGTAGCTCCACCACTACCATCACCTGGTAGCTACACCACTACTATCACCAGGTAGCTCCACCACTACAATCACGAGTAGATACACTACTACCATCACCAGGTAGCTCCACCACTACCATCACCTGATAAATACACCACTACTATCAGGTGATGGTAGTGGTGGAGCTACCTGGTGATGGTAGTAGTGTATCTACCTCGTGATTGTAGTGGTGGAGCTACCTGGTGATAGTAGTGGTGTAGCTACCAGGTGATGGTAGTGGTGGAGCTACCAGGTGATGGTAGTTGTGGAGCTACCTGGTGATGGTAGTGGTGGAGCTACCTGGTGATGGTAGTGGTGTAGCTACCTGGTGATGGTAGTGGCGTAGCTACCTGGTGATTGTAGTGATGTAGCTACCTGGTGATAGTAGTTGTGTAGCTACCTGGTGATTGTAGTGGTGTATCTACCTGGTGATAGTAGTAGTAGGCATCCATCAGTCTCAGGAGACTATGGAGTTGCGCTCTGGGTGTCGGTCTGGAGTGGCCTCACCAGGGCGCAAAGCCTGGGTAGGTTGAATCGGGGAGAAGCTGTTACCCAGGCAGATACACCACTACAATCACCAGGTAGCTAAACCACTACCATCACCAGTTAGCTCCACCACTACCATCACCAGGTAGCTCCACAACTACCATCACCTGGTAGCTCCACCACTACCATCACCTGGTAGCTACACCACTACTATCACCAGGTAGCTCCACCACTACCATCACCAGGTAGCTCCACCACTACCATTACCTGGTAGCTACACCATTACCATCACCTGGTAGCTCCACCACTACCATCACCAGGTAGCTCCACAACTACCATCACCAGGTAGCTCCACCAATACCATCACCTGGTAGCTACACCACTACCATCACCTGGTAGCTCCACCACTACCATCACCAGGTAGCTCCACCACTACCATCACCAGGTAGCTCCACCACTACCATCACCTGGTAGCTACACCACTACCATCACCTGGTAGCTCCACCACTAACATCACCTGGTAGCTCCACCACTACCATCACCAGGTAGCTCCACCACTACCATCACCAGGTAGCTCCACCACTACCATCACCAGGTAGCTCCACCACTACCATCACCTGGTAGCTCCACCACTACATCACCTGGTAGCTACACCACTACCATCACCTGGTAGCTCCACCACTTCCATCACCAGGTAGCTCCACCACTACCATCACCAGGTAGCTCCACAACTACCATCACCTGGTAGCTCCACCACTACCATCACCTGGTAGCTACACCACTACTATCACCAGGTAGCTCCACCACTACAATCACGAGGTAGATACACTACTACCATCACCAGGTAGCTCCACCACTACCATCACCTGATAAATACACCACTACTATCAGGTGATGGTAGTGGTGGAGCTACCTGGTGATGGTAGTAGTGTATCTACCTCGTGATTGTAGTGGTGGAGCTACCTGGTGATAGTAGTGGTGTAGCTACCAGGTGATGGTAGTGGTGGAGCTACCAGGTGATGGTAGTTGTGGAGCTACCTGGTGATGGTAGTGGTGGAGCTACCTGGTGATAGTAGTGGTGTAGCTACCAGGTGATGGTAGTGGTGGAGCTACCAGGTGATGGTAGTTGTGGAGCTACCTGGTGATGGTAGTGGTGGAGCTAACTGGTGATGGTAGTGGTTTAGCTACTGGTGATTGTAGTGGTGTATCTGCCGGGTAACAGCTTCTCCCCCGATTCAACCTACCCAGGCTTTGCGCCCTGGTGAGGCCACTCCAGACCGACACCCAGAGCGCANGGCTTGGACCTAACCTGTTTCTGATACACGTAAATGATCTCCCAGAGGTTATAGACTCATTCCTCTCAATGTTTGCTGACGACGCCAAAATTATGAGAAGGATTAAGACAGAGGAGGACAGCTTGAGACTTCAAGAAGACCTGGACAAGCTGCAGGAATGGTCGAACAAATGGCTGTTAGAGTTTAACCCAAGCAAATGTAATGTAATGAAGATAGGGGTAGGAAGCAGGAGACCAGATACAAGGTATCATTTGGGAGATGAAATACTTCAAGAGTCAGAGAGAGAGAAAGACCTGGGGGTTGATATCACGCCAGACCTGTCCCCTGAAGCTCATATCAAGAGGATAACATCAGCAGCATATGCCAGGTTGGCTAACATAAGAACGGCCTTTGGAAACTTGTGTAAGGAATCTTTCAGAACATTATATACCACATATGTCAGACCAATTCTGGAGTATGCGGCTCCAGCATGGAGTCCCTATCTAGTCAAGCATAAGACTAAACTGGAAAAGGTTCAAAGGTTTGCCACCAGACTAGTACCCGAGCTGAGAGGTATGAGCTACGAGGAGCGACTGCAGGAATTAACCTCACTTCGTTGGAAGACAGAAGAGTTAGGGGGACATGATCACCACATTCAAGATTATCAGGGGAATCGACAGGGTTGATAAAGACAGGCTGTTTAACACAAGGGGCACACGCACTAGGGGCACAGGTGGAAACTGAGTGCCCAAATGAGCCACAGAGATATTAGAAAGAACTTTTTAGTGTCAGAGTGGTTGACAAATGGAATGCATTAGGAAGCGATGTAGTGGAAGCTGACTCCATACACAGTTTCAAGTGTAGATATGATAGAGCCCATTAGGCTCAGGAAACTGTACACCTGTTGATTGACGGTTGAGAGGCGGGACCAAGGAGCCAGAGCTCAACCCCCGCAAGCACAACTAGGTGAGTAACTAGGTGAGTACACACACACACACACACACACACACAACCTGTTGATTGACGGTTGAGAGGCGGGACCAAAGAGCCAGAGCTCAACCCCCGCAAGCACAACTAGGTGAGTACAACTAGGTGAGTACACACTTGGACCCAATCACAGCCCAAGAAGTAAGGGGCGCTATGAAAAAGGGTAAAAGTACAGCACCTGGTGAAGATGGCGTCACCTACGACATACTCAATGCACTGTGTGAAGTGTCTGGGAATCCACTACTCCACCTGTTTAATAAGTCATTCCTAAGCGGAGTGTTGCCCACACAATGGAAACACGCAATAATTGTTCCCATACCGAAGCCCAATGACCCTGATAATTACAGACCTATCAGTCTCGTGTCATGCACTTGCAAGATGCTTGAAAGGATCATCCTAAACCGACTGTTGCACAAAATAGGCAGGTTAGGGGAGGGGGTCAATGGTTTTGTTAAAGGACGGAGCACAGCAAATTGTATAGTTAATTACTTGGCTAATGACACGGCTAGGTACTCTGTATTTGTGGACATCAAAGGAGCCTTCGACAAAGCACAGGGGATTGCGATCCTAGACGAGCTTGCATGCATGGGTGTCAAGGGGAGACTCATGAAATGGGTTGAAGACTACCTCACAGGAAGGAAAGCCAAGGTTTGCTTCAATGGAGCAGTCTCCAGAACAATGAATATGGAACTCGGGACCCCCCAAGGCGGAGTCTTAAGCCCTACACTATTCAATGTACTTATGAATGCCATTGCAAATATTGATTTTCGGAAGGAACACAACAAGTGGGATATGCAGATGATGTCCTAATACAAGCTCCCACCTTGGGAAAAATTGAACAGTCCATTGAACTCCTTGGAAGGAAGTGTATTGAGCTCGGTTTCACTCTCTCCACAAACAAGGCGAAGGCATACACTACCATCACCAGGTAGCTCCACCACTACCATCACCAGGTAGCTCCACCACTACCATCACCAGGTAGCTCCACCACTACCATCACCTGGTAGCTCCACCACTACCATCACCAGGTAGCTCCACCACTACCATCATCAGGTAGCTCCACCACTACCATCACCAGGTAGCTCCACCACTACCATCACCTGGTAGCTCCACCACTACCATCACCAGGTAGCTCCACCACTACCATCACCAGGTAGCTCCACCACTACCATCACCAGGTAGCTCCACCACTACCATCACCAGATAGCTCCACCACTACCATCACCAGGTAGCTCCACCACTACCATCACCTGGTAACTACACCACTACTATCACCTGGTAGCTCCACTACTACCATCACCAGGTAGCTCCACAACTACCATCACCAGGTAGCTCCACCACTACTATCACCACGTAGCTCCACCACTACCATCACCAGGTAGCTCCACCACTACCATCACCAGGTAGCTCCACCACTACCATCACCAGGTAGCTCCAGCACTACCATCACCAGGTAGCTCCACCACTACCATCACCAGGTAGCTCCACCACTACCATCACCAGGTAGCTCCAGCACTACCATCACCAGGTAGCTCCACAACTACCATCACCAGGTAGCTCCACCACTACCATCACCAGGTAGCTCCACCACTACCATCACCAGGTAGCTCCACCACTACCATCACCAGGTAGCTCCACCACTACTATCACCAGGTAGCTCCACCACTACCATCACCTGGTAGCTCCACCACTACCATCACCTGGTAGCTCCACCACTACCATCACCAGGTAGCTCCACCACTACCATCACCAGGTAGCACCACCACTACCATCACCAGGTAGCTCCACCACTACCATCACCTGGTAGCTTCACCACTACCATCACCTGGTAGCTCCACCACTACCATCACCTGGTAGCTCCACCACTACCATCACCTGGTAGCTCCACCACTACCATCACCTGGTAGCTCCACCACTACCATCACCTGGTAACTACACCACTACCATCACCAGGTAGCTCCACAACTACCATCACCAGGTAGCTCCACCACTACCATCACCTGGTAACTACACCACTACCATCACCAGGTAGCTCCACAACTACCATTACCAGGTAGCTGCACCACTACCATCACCTGGTAGCTCCACCACTACCATCACCAGGTAGCTCCACCACTACCATCACCAGGTAGCTCCACCACTACCATCACCAGGTGGCTACACCACTACCATCACCTGGTAGCTACACCATTACCATCACCTGGTAGCTACACCATTACCATCACCAGGTAGCTCCACCACTACCATCACCAGGTACCTCCACCACTACCATCACCAGGTAGCTCCAGCACTACCATCACCAGGTAGCTCCACCACTACCATTACCTGGTAGCTACACCATTACCATCACCTGGTGGCTCCACCACTACCATCACCAGGTACCTCCACCACTACCATCACCAGGTAGCTCCACCAATACCATCACCTGGTAGCTACACCACTACCATCACCTGGTAGCTCCACCACTATCATCACCAGGTAGCTCCAGCACTACCATCACCAGGTAGCTCCACCACTACCATCACCTGGTAGCTACGCCACTACCATCACCTGGTAGCTCCACCACTACCATTACCAGGTAGCTCCACCACTACCATCACCAGGTAGCTCCACCACTACCATCACCAGGTAGCTCCACCACTACCATCACCTGGTAGCTCCACCACTACCATCACCTGGTAGCTACACCACTACCATCACCTGGTAGCTCCACCACTTCCATCACCAGGTAGCTCCACCACTACCATCACCAGGTAGCTCCACCACTACCATCACCAGGTAGCTCCACAACTACCATCACCTGGTAGCTCCACCACTACCATCACCTGGTAGCTACACCACTACAATCACCAGGTAGCTACATCACTACCATCACCAGGTAGCTACATCACTACCATCACCAGGTAGCTACATCACTACCATCACCACGTAGCTCCACCACTACCATCACCTGGTAGCTACACCACTACCATCACCTGGTAGCTTCACTACTACAATCACCGTGTAGCTATTCCACAACCATCACCAGGTAGCTCCACCACTACAATCACCAGGTAGCTGCACCATTACCATCACCAGGTAGCTACATCACTACCATCACCAGGTAGCTACATCACTACCATCACCAGGTAGCTACATCACTACCATCACCAGGTAGCTGCACCACTACCATCACCAGGTAGCTCCACCACTACCATCACCAGGTAGCTCCACCACTACCATCACCAGGTAGCTCCACCACTAGCATCACCAGGTAGCTACACCACTACCATCACCAGGTAGCTAAACCACTAGCATCACCAGGTAGCTGCACCATTACCATCACCAGGTAGCTACACCACTACCATCACCAGGTAGCTCCACCACTACCATCACCAGGTAGCTCCACCACTACCATCACCAGGTAGCTACACCACTACCATCACCAGGTAGCTACACCACTACCATCACCAGGTATCTCCACCACTACCATCACCTGGTAGCTACACCACTACCATCACCAGGTAGCTACACCACTACCATCACCTGGTAGCTACACCACTACCATCACCTGGTAGCTACACCACTACCATCACCAGGTAGCTACACCACTACCATCACCAGGTAGCTACACCACTATCACCAGGTAGCTCCACCATTACCATCACCAGGTAGCTACACCATTACCATCACCTGGTAGCTCCACCACTACCATCACCAGGTAGCTCCACCATTACCATCACCTGGTAGCTACACCACTACTATCACCAGGTAGCTCCACCACTACCATCACCTGGTAAATACACCACTACTATCACCAGGTAGCTACACCACTATAATCACGAGGTAGATACACCACTACTATCACCAGGTAGATACACCACTACAATCACCAGGTAGCTACACCACTACCATCACCAGGTAGCTACACCACTACAATCACGAGGTAGCTACACCACTACCATCACCACGTAGCTCCACCACTACCATCACCAGGTAGCTCCACCACTACCATCACCAGGTAGCTCCACCACTACAATCACCACGTAGCTATTCCACTTCCATCACCAGGTAGCTCCACCATTACCATCAGCAGGTAGCTACACAACTACCATCACCAGGTAGATACACCACTACAATCACGAGGTAGCTATACCACTACAATCACCAGGTAGCTACACCACTACCATCACCAGGTAGCTACATCACTACAATCACCAGGTAGCTACGCCACTACCATCACCAGGTACCTACACCACTACCATCACCTGGTAGCTACACCACTGCAATCACCACGTAGCTATTCCACTACCATCACCAGGTAGCTACTCCACTACAATCATCTGGTAGCTGCCAGGTGCGTGTCGTATTTCTGTATGTTGTAACACATCTCATTTCCAAACATTAGCGATGAACAATACAGCAACAAATTAATAATATTCTGTTAAAAAACAAAATACTTTTCAGAAATAATAAAACATCAATAATGAGTATTGACAAAATCAGCTCGTCCATGATGAAAATGTCGGTGGTGGTGGTGGCGGTGGTGTGTCGCGTGCTGTGGTACGTCTGGGGTGTGGTCTAGGACCACCTCCGTCTGCGCCTCCTCCAGCGGCAGTACGACTCCAGCTGGCGGGGACTGTTGAGTAACGTCCCCCTCTTGAAGGTGATCGTCCCTTCACGACCCCCTGGACCTGCTGGACCCTGTCCAGTTGCTTCGTCACGGTCGTCCTCGAGATGGCGGTCTGGTGGGTCTTCCTCCGGACCCTTAGTGTCCTTCTCGACCAGGACCCAGTGTAGTCCTCCGTCAAGGAGACGGAGTAGACGGGGCCAGTTGAGTCCTCCGTCAAGGACACGGAGTCGACGGTGCCACCTCCAGTGACCCCACCCGTGACCACCCCCGTGACAACACCAGTGTCACACACTCTGCGCATAACACCACAGCCCGTGACTCCCGTGACCCGGGGCAGGCGTGTCAAGATTCGACCCAGGTCACGACCCAGGTCACCCGTGACACAGACGTGGTGCTACAGGACACCACCTGTGGCAAAATTGGAGGAGACCACCCCCGTGACTACATCCGTGACCACACCCGTGACAACCCATGTGACAACACCAGTGTCTCACACTCTGCGCATAACACCACAGCCCGTGACTTCCGTGACCCGGTGCAGGCGTGTCAAGATACGACCCAGGTCACGACCCAGGTCACCAGTGACACAGACGTGGTGCTACAGGACACCACCTGTGGCAAAATTGGAGGTGACCACCCCCGTGACTACATCCGTGACCACACCCGTGACCACACCCGTGGCTACCCCCGTGACTACATCCGTGACACCACCCGTGACCACCTCCGTGACCACACCCGTGACAACACCAGTGTCACACACACTGCGCATAACACCACAGCCCGTGTCTTCCGTGACCCGGGGCAGGCGTGTCAAGATACGACCCAGGTCACCAGTGACACAGACGTGGTGCTACAGGACACCACCTGTGGCAAAATTGGAGGTGACCACCCCCGTGACTACATCCGTGACCACACCCGTGACCACACCCGTGACAACACCAGTGTCACACACACTGCGCATAACACCACAGCCCGTGACTTCCGTGACCCGGGGCAGGCGTGTCAAGATACGACCCAGGTCACGACCCAGGTCACCCGTGACACAGACGTGGTGCTACAGGACACCACCTGTGGCAAAATTGGAGGTGACCACCCCCGTGACTACATCCGTGACCACCCCCGTGACTACATCCGTGACACCACCCGTGACCACACCCGTGACAACACCAGTGTCACACACACTGCGCATAACACCACAGCCCGTGACTTCCGTGACCCGGGGCAGGCGTGTCCGGATACGACCCAGGTCACCCGTGACACAGACGTGGTGCTACAGGACACCACCTGTGGCAAAATTGGTGACCACTCCCGTGACGACATCCGTGACCACACCCGTGACAACCCATGTGACAACACCAGTGTCTCACACTCTGCGCATAACACCACAGCCCGTGACTCCCGTGACCAGGGCAGGCGTGTCCGGATACGACCCAGGTCACGACCCAGGTCACCGTGACACAGACGTGGTGCTACAGGACACCACCTGTGGCAAAATTGGTGGTGAACACCCCCGTGAATACATCCGTGACACCATCCGTGATCACCCCCGTGACTACCCCAGTGACAACACCAGTGTCACACACACTGCGCATAACACCACAGCCCGTGACTCTCCGTGACCCGGGGCAGGCGTGTCAGATACGACCCAGGTCACGACCCAGGTCACCAGTGACACAGACGTGGTGCTACAGGACCCACCTGTGGCAAAATTGGTGACCACCCCCGTGACAACCCATGTGACAACACCAGTGTCTCACACTCTGCGCATAACACCACAGCCCGTGACTCCCGTGACCAGGGGCAGGCGTGTCCGGATACGACCCAGGTCACGACCCAGGTCACCCGTGACACAGACGTGGTGCTACNCCAGTTGAGTCCTCAGTCAATTAGACGGAGTTGACGGGGCCAGTTGAGTCCTCCGTCAAGGACACGGAGTCGACGGTGCCACCTCCAGTGACCCCACCCGTGACCACCCCCGTGACAACACCAGTGTCACACACTCTGCGCATAACACCACAGCCCGTGACTCCCGTGACCCGGGGCAGGCGTGTCAAGATTCGACCCAGGTCACGACCCAGGTCACCCGTGACACAGACGTGGTGCTACAGGACACCACCTGTGGCAAAATGGAGGAGACCACCCCCGTGACTACATCCGTGACCACAACCGTGACAACCCATGTGACAACACCAGTGTCTCACACTCTGCGCATAACACCACAGCCCGTGACTTCCGTGACCCGGGGCAGGCGTGTCAAGATACGACCCAGGTCACCAGTGACACAGACGTGGTGCTACAGGACACCACCTGTGGCAAAATTGGAGGTGACCACCCCCGTGACTACATCCGTGACCACACCCGTGACCACCCCCGTGACTACATCCGTGACACCACCCGTGACCACACCCGTGACAACACCAGTGTCACACACACTGCGCATAACACCACAGCCCGTGACTTCCGTGACCCGGGCAGGCGTGTCAAGATACGACCCAGGTCACGACCCAGGTCACCAGTGACACAGACGTGGTGCTACAGGACACCACCTGTGGCAAAATTGGAGGTGACCACCCCCGTGACTACATCCGTGACCACACACCCGTGACCACACCCGTGACAACACCAGTGTCACACACACTGCGCATAACACCACAGCCCGTGACTTCCGTGACCCGGGGCAGGCGTGTCAAGATACGACCCAGGTCACGACCCAGGTCACCCGTGACACAGACGTGGTGCTACAGGACACCACCTGTGGCAAAATTGGAGGTGACCACCTCTGTGACTACATCCGTGACCACACCCGTGACCACACCCGTGACACCACCCGTGACCACCTCCGTGACCACACCCGTGACAACACCAGTGTCACACACACTGCGCATAACACCACAGCCCGTGACTTCCGTGACCCGGGGCAGGCGTGTCCGGATACGACCCAGGTCACGACCCAGGTCACCCGTGACACAGACGTGGTGCTACAGGACACCACCTGTGGCAAAATTGGTGACCACTCCCGTGACGACATCCGTGACCACACCCGTGACAACCCATGTGACAACACCAGTGTCTCACACTCTGCGCATAACACCACAGCCCGTGACTCCCGTGACCAGGGGCAGGCGTGTCCGATACGACCCAGGTCACGACCCAGGTCACCCGTGACACAGACGTGGTGCTACAGGACACCACCTGTGGCAAAATTGGTGGTGAACACCCCCGTGACTACATCCGTGACACCATCCGTGATCACCCCCGTGACTACCCCAGTGACAACACCAGTGTCACACACACTGCGCATAACACCACAGCCCGTGACTCTCGTGACCCGGGCAGGCGTGTCAAGATACGACCCAGGTCACGACCCAGGTCACCAGTGACACAGACGTGGTGCTACAGGACACCACCTGTGGCAAAATTGGAGGAGACCACCCCCGTGACTACATCTGTGACCACACCCGTGACAACCCATGTGACAACACCAGTGTCTCACACTCTGCGCATAACACCACAGCCCGTGACTCCCGTGACCAGGGGCAGGCGTGTCAGGATACGACCCAGGTCACGACCCAGGTCACGACCCAGGTCACCCGTGACACAGACGTGGTGCTACAGGACACCACCTGTTGCAAAATTGGAGGTGACCACCCCCGTGACTACATCCGTGACAACACCAGTGTCACACACTCTGCGCATAACACCGCAGCCCGTGACCCGGGGCAGGTCACGACCTCAGTGAACCACAGTTCGTGAACTGAGGAAGAACTGGTGTAAGAACCCCAGATTCCTACCTAAACACTTTGCCGTCGGAGGGACTAACACTTTGCCTTGGGGGGCACTAACACTTTGCCGTGAGAGGGACTAAAACTTTGCCGTGGGAGAAACTAGCACCTTGCCGTGGGAGGGACTAACACTGCCGTGGGAGGGACTAACACTTTGACGAGGTGGGACTAACACTGCCGTAGCGAGACTAACACTTTGCCGTGGGGGGCACTAACACTTTACCGTGGGGGACTAACACTTTACCGTGGGGGACTAACACTTTGCCGTGGGCGGACTAACACGGCGCGTGGTTTTGCGGGCCTCTCGCTTGCACGGTTTTGCGGGCCTCTCGCTTGCACGGTTTTGCGGGCCTCTCGCTCGCTCGGTTTTGCGGGCCTCTCGCTCGCTCGGTTTTCGGGCCTCTCGCTCGCTCGGTTTTGCGGGCCTCTCGCTCGCTCGGTTTTGCGGGCCTCTCGCTCGCTCGGTTTTGCGGGCTCTCGCTCGCTCGGTTTTGCGGGCCTCTCGCTCGCTCGGTTTTGCGGGCTCTCGCTCGCTCGGTTTTGCGGGCCTCTCGCTCGCTCGGTTTTGCGGCCTCTCGCTCGCTCGGTTTTGCGGCCTCTCGCTCGCTCGGTTTTGCGGGCCTCTCGCTCGCCGGTTTTGCGGGCCTCTCGCTCGCTCGGTTTTGCGGGCCTCTCGCTCGCTCGGTTTTGCGGGCTCTCGCTCGCTCGGTTTTGCGGGCCTCTCGCTCGCTCGGTTTTGCGGGCCTCTCGCTCGCTCGGTTTTGCGGGCCTCTCGCTCCCTCGGTTTTGCGGGCCTCTCGCTCCCTCGGTTTTGCGGGTCTCTCGCTCGCTCGGTTTGCGGGCCTCTCGCTCGCTCGGTTTTGCGGGCCTCTCGCTCGCTCGGTTTTGCGGGCCTCTCGCTCGCTCGGTTTTGCGGGCCTCTCGCTCGCTCGGTTTTGCGGGACTCTGCTCGCTCGGTTTTGCGGGCCTCTCGCTCGTTGGTTTTGCGGGCCTCTCGCTCGCTCGGTTTTGCGGGCCTCTCGCTCGCTCGGTTTTGCGGGCCTCTCGCTCGCTTGGTTTTGCGGCCTCTCGCTCGCTCGTTTGCAGGCCTCTGGCTCGCTCGTTGGCGGGCCTCTCGCTCGCTCGGTTTTGCGGGCCTCTCGCTCGCTCGGTTTTGCGGCCCTCTCGCTCGCTCGGTTTTGCGGGCCTCTCGCTCGCGGGGTTTTGAGGGCCTCTCGCTCGCGGGGTTTTGAGGGCATACTGCTTTCGTGGTGTTAGTCCCCCCCACGGCAAAGTGATAGTTCCCCCCCCCCACGACAAAGTGTCCTGCCACGGCAAAGTGTTAGTCCCAATGGCAAAGTGATAGTCCCAATGGCAAAGTGATAGTCCCAATGGCAAAGTGTTAGTCCCAGTGGCAAAGTGTTAGTCCCAATGGCAAGTGTTAGTCCCAATGGCAAAGTGTTTATATATTATATTTAATGGCATATCAACTCATACTTACCTAATGCCGGAGATAATGCCAGTGCCTCTTCTTATCTCATTTAATTACTGTTTAATTACCTCATTTTCTTTTTACATTGTCGATAAAGCAATATTTTATTTATAATGTTATGGAATGCTTATTGTTTAGCAATCCTTAAGATTATAAGGAATATTTTAGGTTTTCTTTACTCTTAATATTTTAAATAAATTATATTTGATATCATAATTCTTTTTCGTGAAGAATTGGAATATATCGTTCCCTTATTTACATGATGGGCTTGACGATAAAAACAAGCTAGCGGCTTGTCAGTGGTCCCTGATTTGCCTTGATTTTCCAGTTTGATCTTGATCCCTTATCTTTTCCAGTTTGATTTTGAAATTCAACAGTCTTTTCATTTACGGCTGTATTATAATGTTAATTAATGCTTATTGTTAAGTATTCCTTAACATTATAAGGAATCTTTAAAGTTTTCTTTAATGTTAACATTTTAAATGAATGCTATCTGAAATACATAATTGTTTTTCGTGACGAATTGGAGCATATCCATTCCTGATTTACATGATGGTCTTAACGATGACAGGTGCCAGTGGCTTGTCAGAGGTCTCCCGATTTACCTTGACAATCTTTTCCAGTTTGATTTTGAAATTCAACAGTCTTTCTATTTACGGCTTCGGCGGTTAAGTGGTTTTATATGTTTATAGCCTTGTGGAGAAAAAAGCATCTCCTGTTCTCA
Source organism: Procambarus virginalis (assembly GCA_020271785.1). Classification (NCBI taxonomy): domain Eukaryota; kingdom Metazoa; phylum Arthropoda; class Malacostraca; order Decapoda; family Cambaridae; genus Procambarus; species Procambarus virginalis. The sequence goes on along the minus strand of WNGS01000117.1, from coordinate 41,915 downwards.
GTTCTTTGATTAGAAAACAATGCAACAAACATTGTGGCTTCATGCATCAAATTGAGAACACCCGGAAAGAAAAGTCATGCAATGGACTGAACGTTTTTAACACTGATATGGCAGGTGTAAGGTATTTATATATTTTATTTAATGTGCATATCAATTCATATTTGCCTAAGGCTGGTGTTAATTCCTATGCCTCTTCATAACTCATTTAATTACTATTTATCTACCTCATTTTCTTTTAACATTATCGATAAAGTAATATTTTAATTATAATGTTAAGGAATGCTTATTGTTATGGATTCCTGAACATTGTATGGAATATTTTAAGTATTCTTTACTGCTAATATTAAGTATTTCTTTACTGCTAATATTTTAAATGAATGGTAATTTCATGGACACTTGAACGTGTCCAGCGTAGGATGACAAAGTTAATTCCCCAAATTAGAAATCTTTAATATGAAGAAAGATTAATAAAGCTTAAATTGCATTCACTGGAAAGGCGAAGAGTTAGGGGTGACATGATAGAAGTTTACAAGTGGATGAATGGACATAACAAAGGGAATATTAATAGGGTATTAAAAGTATCAACACAAGACAGAACACGAAACAATGGGTATAGGTTGGATGAGTTTGGATTTGGGAGGGACTTGGGTGGATGCTGGTTCGGTGGCAGGGTTGTTGATTTGTGGAACCGGTTGCCGCGTAGCGTGGTGGAGGTGGGATCCCTCGATTGTTTCGGGCGTGGGTTGGACGCGTGTGTGAGTGGGATTGGGTGGTTGTGGGTGGGAGCTGCCTCGTGTGGGCCAATGGGCCTTCTGAAGTTACCTTTGTTCTTATGTCCCGTCCCACAGGCAAAGTGTTATTCCCTTCCCACAGCAAAGTGTTAGTCCCTCCCGGTCAAAGTATTAGTCCGCCCCACGAAAAGTGTTATTCCCCCCCCCCCCCCGTACTGGGAAAACGTTATTTCCCCCCCTGGCCGGCAAAGTGTTAGTTCCCCCACGGCAAAGTGTTATTTCCACTCCCCCCACTGGCAAAGTGTTAGTCCCCCCCCCCTCCACGGCAAAGTGATATTTCCCCCCCCCCCGACAAAGTGTTAGTCCCCCAACAGCAAAGTGTTATTCTCCCCCCCCCCCCAACGGCAAAGTGTTAGGAGCGCGTGGCCGAGAGTATTCACCTAATTGTGCTTACGAGGGTTTGGCTCTTTCGACTCGCTTCCCAACTGTCATATATCAATTTTTTTTTTGCCACAAAACAATCACACACACACACACACACACACACACACACACACACACACACACACACACACACACACACACACACACACACACACACACACACACACACACACACACACACACACACACACACACACACACCACACACACACACACACACACACACACACACACACAATCTGAATCTTGTGCACCACATATGTAAGACCAATCCTGGAGTACGCGGCCCCAGCATGGAGCCCGTACCTTGTCAAGCACAAGACGAAGCTGCAAAAAGTCCAAAGGTATGCCACTAGACTAGTCCCAGAACTAAGAGGCATGAGTTACGAGGAAAGGCTGCGGGAAATGCACCTTACGACCCTGAAGGACAAAAGAAGGGTAGACATGATCACAACCTACAAAATCCTCTGAGGAATCGACCGGGTAAACAAGGATAAACTATTCAACACTGGTGGTACGCGAACAAGGGAACACAGGTGCAAACTGAGTACCCACATGAGCCACAGGGACGTTAGAAGGAACTTTTTCAGTGTCAGAGTAGTTAACGGATGTAATGCATTAGGCTGTGATGTGGTGGAGGCTGACTCCATACACAGTTTTAAATGTAGATATGATAGAGCCCAGTAGGCTCAGGAATCTGTACACCAGTTGAATGCCAGTTGAGAGGCGGGACCAAAGAGCCAAAGCTCAACCCCCGTAAGCACAAATAGGTGAGTACAAATAGGTGACTACACACACACACACACACACACACACACACACACACACAGGTGTAGCTAGTTACACCACTACCATCACCAGGTAGCTCCACCACTACCATCACCAGGTAGCTCCACCACTACCATCACCAGGTAGCTCCACCACTACCATCACCAGGTAGCTCCACCACTACCATCACCAGGTAGCTCCACCACTACCATCACCAGGTAGCTCCACCACTACCATCACCAGGTAGCTCCACCACTACCATCACCAGGTAGCTCCACCACTACCATCACCAGGTAGCTCCACCACTACCATCACCAGGTAGCTCCACCACTACCATCACCAGGTAGCTCCACCACTACCATCACCAGGTAGCTCCACCACTACCATCACCAGGTAGCTCCACCACTACCATCACCAGGTAGCTCCACCACTACCATCACCAGGTAGCTCCACCACTACCATCACCAGGTAGCTCCACCACTACCATCACCAGGTAGCTCCACCACTACCATCACCAGGTAGCTCCACCACTACCATCACCAGGTAGCTCCACCACTACCATCACCAGGTAGCTCCACCACTACCATCACCAGGTAGCTCCACCACTACCATCACCAGGTAGCTCCACCACTACCATCACCAGGTAGCTCCACCACTACCATCACCAGGTAGCTCCACCACTACCATCACCAGGTAGCTCCACCACTACCATCACCAGGTAGCTCCACCACTACCATCACCAGGTAGCTCCACCACTACCATCACCAGGTAGCTCCACCACTACCATCACCAGGTAGCTCCACCACTACCATCACCTGGTAGCTCCACCACTACCATCACCAGGTAGCTCCACCACTACCATCACCTGGTAGCTCCACCACTACCATCACCAGGTAGCTCCACCACTACCATCACCAGGTAGCTCCACCACTACCATCACCTGGTAGCTCCACCACTACCATCACCAGGTAGCTCCACCACTACCATCACCAGGTAGCTCCACCACTACCATCACCAGGTAGCTCCACCACTACCATCACCAGGTAGCTCCACCACTACCATCACCAGGTAGCTCCACCACTACCATCACCAGGTAGCTCCACCACTACCATCACCAGGTAGCTCCACCACTACCATCACCAGGTAGCTCCACCACTACCATCACCAGGTAGCTCCACCACTACCATCACCAGGTAGCTCCACCACTACCATCACCAGGTAGCTCCACCACTACCATCACCAGGTAGCTCCACCACTACCATCACCAGGTAGCTCCACCACTACCATCACCAGGTAGCTCCACCACTACCATCACCAGGTAGCTCCACCACTACCATCACCAGGTAGCTCCACCACTACCATCACCAGGTAGCTCCACCACTACCATCACCTGGTAGCTCCACCACTACCATCACCAGGTAGCTCCACCACTACCATCACCAGGTAGCTCCACCACTACCATCACCAGGTAGCTCCACCACTACCATCACCAGGTAGCTCCACCACTACCATCACCAGGTAGCTCCACCACTACCATCACCAGGTAGCTCCACCACTACCATCACCTGGTAGCTCCACCACTACCATCACCAGGTAGCTCCACCACTACCATCACCAGGTAGCTCCACCACTACCATCACCAGGTAGCTCCACCACTACCATCACCAGGTAGCTCCACCACTACCATCACCAGGTAGCTCCACCACTACCATCACCTGGTAGCTCCACCACTACCATCACCAGGTAGCTCCACCACTACCATCACCAGGTAGCTCCACCACTACCATCACCTGGTAGCTCCACCACTACCATCACCAGGTAGCTCCACCACTACCATCACCAGGTAGCTCCACCACTACCATCACCAGGTAGCTCCACCACTACCATCACCAGGTAGCTCCACCACTACCATCACCAGGTAGCTCCACCACTACCATCACCTGGTAGCTCCACCACTACCATCACCAGGTAGCTCCACCACTACCATCACCAGGTAGCTCCACCACTACCATCACCAGGTAGCTCCACCACTACCATCACCAGGTAGCTCCACCACTACCATCACCAGGTAGCTCCACCACTACCATCACCAGGTAGCTCCACCACTACCATCACCAGGTAGCTCCACCACTACCATCACCAGGTAGCTCCACCACTACCATCACCAGGTAGCTCCACCACTACCATCACCAGGTAGCTCCACCACTACCATCACCAGGTAGCTCCACCACTACCATCACCAGGTAGCTCCACCACTACCATCACCAGGTAGCTCCACCACTACCATCACCAGGTAGCTCCACCACTACCATCACCAGGTAGCTCCACCACTACCATCACCAGGTAGCTCCACCACTACCATCACCAGGTAGCTCCACCACTACCATCACCTGGTAGCTCCACCACTACCATCACCAGGTAGCTCCACCACTACCATCACCAGGTAGCTCCACCACTACCATCACCTGGTAGCTCCACCACTACCATCACCAGGTAGCTCCACCACTACCATCACCAGGTAGCTCCACCACTACCATCACCAGGTAGCTCCACCACTACCATCACCAGGTAGCTCCACCACTACCATCACCAGGTAGCTCCACCACTACCATCACCAGTAGCTCCACCACTACCATCACCAGGTAGCTCCACCACTACCATCACCTGGTAGCTCCACCACTACCATCACCAGGTAGCTCCACCACTACCATCACCAGGTAGCTCCACCACTACCATCACCAGGTAGCTCCACCACTACCATCACCTGGTAGCTCCACCACTACCATCACCAGGTAGCTCCACCACTACCATCACCAGGTAGCTCCACCACTACCATCACCAGGTAGCTCCACCACTACCATCACCTGGTAGCTCCACCACTACCATCACCAGGTAGCTCCACCACTACCATCACCAGGTAGCTCCACCACTACCATCACCAGGTAGCTCCACCACTACCATCACCAGGTAGCTCCACCACTACCATCACCAGGTAGCTCCACCACTACCATCACCTGGTAGCTCCACCACTACCATCACCAGGTAGCTCCACCACTACCATCACCAGGTAGCTCCACCACTACCATCACCTGGTAGCTCCACCACTACCATCACCAGGTAGCTCCACCACTACCATCACCAGGTAGCTCCACCACTACCATCACCAGGTAGCTCCACCACTACCATCACCAGGTAGCTCCACCACTACCATCACCAGGTAGCTCCACCACTACCATCACCAGGTAGCTCCACCACTACCATCACCTGGTAGCTCCACCACTACCATCACCAGGTAGCTCCACCACTACCATCACCAGGTAGCTCCACCACTACCATCACCAGGTAGCTCCACCACTACCATCACCAGGTAGCTCCACCACTACCATCACCTGGTAGCTCCACCACTACCATCACCTGGTAGCTCCACCACTACCATCACCTGGTAGCTCCACCACTACCATCACCAGGTAGCTCCACCACTACCATCACCAGGTAGCTCCACCACTACCATCACCAGGTAGCTCCACCACTACCATCACCAGGTAGCTCCACCACTACCATCACCAGGTAGCTCCACCACTACCATCACCTGGTAGCTCCACCACTACCATCACCAGGTAGCTCCACCACTACCATCACCAGGTAGCTCCACCACTACCATCACCAGGTAGCTCCACCACTACCATCACCAGGTAGCTCCACCACTACCATCACCAGGTAGCTCCACCACTACCATCACCTGGTAGCTCCACCACTACCATCACCAGGTAGCTCCACCACTACCATCACCAGGTAGCTCCACCACTACCATCACCTGGTAGCTCCACCACTACCATCACCAGGTAGCTCCACCACTACCATCACCAGGTAGCTCCACCACTACCATCACCAGGTAGCTCCACCACTACCATCACCAGGTAGCTCCACCACTACCATCACCAGGTAGCTCCACCACTACCATCACCAGGTAGCTCCACCACTACCATCACCTGGTAGCTCCACCACTACCATCACCTGGTAGCTCCACCACTACCATCACCAGGTAGCTCCACCACTACCATCACCAGGTAGCTCCACCACTACCATCACCAGGTAGCTCCACCACTACCATCACCAGGTAGCTCCACCACTACCATCACCAGGTAGCTCCACCACTACCATCACCAGGTAGCTCCACCACTACCATCACCAGGTAGCTCCACCACTACCATCACCAGGTAGCTCCACCACTACCATCACCTGGTAGCTCCACCACTACCATCACCAGGTAGCTCCACCACTACCATCACCAGGTAGCTCCACCACTACCATCACCTGGTAGCTCCACCACTACCATCACCTGGTAGCTCCACCACTACCATCACCAGGTAGCTCCACCACTACCATCACCAGGTAGCTCCACCACTACCATCACCTGGTAGCTCCACCACTACCATCACCAGTAGCTCCACCACTACCATCACCAGGTAGCTCCACCACTACCATCACCAGGTAGCTCCACCACTACCATCACCAGGTAGCTCCACCACTACCATCACCAGGTAGCTCCACCACTACCATCACCAGGTAGCTCCACCACTACCATCACCAGGTAGCTCCACCACTACCATCACCAGGTAGCTCCACCACTACCATCACCTGGTAGCTCCACCACTACCATCACCAGGTAGCTCCACCACTACCATCACCAGGTAGCTCCACCACTACCATCACCAGGTAGCTCCACCACTACCATCACCAGGTAGCTCCACCACTACCATCACCAGGTAGCTCCACCACTACCATCACCTGGTAGCTCCACCACTACCATCACCTGGTAGCTCCACCACTACCATCACCTGGTAGCTCCACCACTACCATCACCTGGTAGCTCCACCACTACCATCACCTGGTAGCTCCACCACTACCATCACCAGGTAGCTCCACCACTACCATCACCAGGTAGCTCCACCACTACCATCACCAGGTAGCTCCACCACTACCATCACCAGGTAGCTCCACCACTACCATCACCTGGTAGCTCCACCACTACCATCACCAGGTAGCTCCACCACTACCATCACCAGGTAGCTCCACCACTACCATCACCAGGTAGCTCCACCACTACCATCACCAGGTAGCTCCACCACTACCATCACCAGGTAGCTCCACCACTACCATCACCAGGTAGCTCCACCACTACCATCACCAGGTAGCTCCACCACTACCATCACCAGGTAGCTCCACCACTACCATCACCAGGTAGCTCCACCACTACCATCACCAGGTAGCTCCACCACTACCATCACCAGGTAGCTCCACCACTACCATCACCAGGTAGCTCCACCACTACCATCACCTGGTAGCTCCACCACTACCATCACCAGGTAGCTCCACCACTACCATCACCAGGTAGCTCCACCACTACCATCACCAGGTAGCTCCACCACTACCATCACCTGGTAGCTCCACCACTACCATCACCTGGTAGCTCCACCACTACCATCACCAGGTAGCTCCACCACTACCATCACCTGGTAGCTCCACCACTACCATCACCTGGTAGCTACACCACTACCATCACCAGGTAGCTCCACAACTACCATCACCAGGTAGCTCCACCACTACCATCACCTGGTAGCTACACCACTACCATCACCAGGTAGCTCCACAACTACCATCACCAGGTAGCTCCACCACTACCATCACCTAGTAGCTCCACCACTACCATCACCAGGTAGCTCCACCACTACCATCACCAGGTAGCTCCACCACTACCATCACCAGGTGGCTACACCACTACCATCACCTGGTAGCTACACCATACCATCACCTGGTAGCTACACCATTACCATCACCAGGTAGCTCCACCACTACCATCACCAGGTAGCTCCACCACTACCATCACCAGGTAGCTCCACCACTACCATCACCAGGTAGCTCCACCACTACCATCACCTGGTAGCTACACCATTACCATCACCTGGTAGCTCCACCACTACCATCACCAGGTAGCTCCACAACTACCATCACCAGGTAGCTCCACCAATACCATCACCTGGTAGCTACACCACTACCATCACCTGGTAGCTCCACCACTACCATCACCAGGTAGCTCCACCACTACCATCACCAGGTAGCTCCACCACTACCATCACCTGGTAGCTACACCACTACCATCACCTGGTAGCTCCACCACTAACATCACCTGGTAGCTCCACCACTACCATCACCAGGTAGCTCCACCACTACCATCACCAGGTAGCTCCACCACTACCATCACCAGGTAGCTCCACCACTACCATCACCTGGTAGCTCCACCACTACATCACCTGGTAGCTACACCACTACCATCACCTGGTAGCTCCACCACTTCCATCACCAGGTAGCTCCACCACTACCATCACCAGGTAGCTCCACAACTACCATCACCTGGTAGCTCCACCACTACCATCACCTGGTAGCTACACCACTACTATCACCAGGTAGCTCCACCACTACAATCACGAGGTAGATACACTACTACCATCACCAGGTAGCTCCACCACTACCATCACCTGATAAATACACCACTACTATCAGGTGATGGTAGTGGTGGAGCTACCTGGTGATGGTAGTAGTGTATCTACCTCGTGATTGTAGTGGTGGAGCTACCTGGTGATAGTAGTGGTGTAGCTACCAGGTGATGGTAGTGGTGGAGCTACCAGGTGATGGTAGTTGTGGAGCTACCTGGTGATGGTAGTGGTGGAGCTACCTGGTGATGGTAGTGGTGTAGCTACCTGGTGATGGTAGTGGCGTAGCTACCTGGTGATTGTAGTGATGTAGCTACCTGGTGATAGTAGTTGTGTAGCTACCTGGTGATTGTAGTGGTGTATCTACCTGGTGATAGTAGTAGTAGGCATCCATCAGTCTCAGGAGACTATGGAGTTGCGCTCTGGGTGTCGGTCTGGAGTGGCCTCACCAGGGCGCAAAGCCTGGGTAGGTTGAATCGGGGGAGAAGCTGTTACCCAGGCAGATACACCACTACAATCACCAGGTAGCTAAACCACTACCATCACCAGTTAGCTCCACCACTACCATCACCAGGTAGCTCCACAACTACCATCACCTGGTAGCTCCACCACTACCATCACCTGGTAGCTACACCACTACTATCACCAGGTAGCTCCACCACTACCATCACCAGGTAGCTCCACCACTACCATTACCTGGTAGCTACACCATTACCATCACCTGGTAGCTCCACCACTACCATCACCAGGTAGCTCCACAACTACCATCACCAGGTAGCTCCACCAATACCATCACCTGGTAGCTACACCACTACCATCACCTGGTAGCTCCACCACTACCATCACCAGGTAGCTCCACCACTACCATCACCAGGTAGCTCCACCACTACCATCACCTGGTAGCTACACCACTACCATCACCTGGTAGCTCCACCACTAACATCACCTGGTAGCTCCACCACTACCATCACCAGGTAGCTCCACCACTACCATCACCAGGTAGCTCCACCACTACCATCACCAGGTAGCTCCACCACTACCATCACCTGGTAGCTCCACCACTACATCACCTGGTAGCTACACCACTACCATCACCTGGTAGCTCCACCACTTCCATCACCAGGTAGCTCCACCACTACCATCACCAGGTAGCTCCACAACTACCATCACCTGGTAGCTCCACCACTACCATCACCTGGTAGCTACACCACTACTATCACCAGGTAGCTCCACCACTACAATCACGAGGTAGATACACTACTACCATCACCAGGTAGCTCCACCACTACCATCACCTGATAAATACACCACTACTATCAGGTGATGGTAGTGGTGGAGCTACCTGGTGATGGTAGTAGTGTATCTACCTCGTGATTGTAGTGGTGGAGCTACCTGGTGATAGTAGTGGTGTAGCTACCAGGTGATGGTAGTGGTGGAGCTACCAGGTGATGGTAGTTGTGGAGCTACCTGGTGATGGTAGTGGTGGAGCTACCTGGTGATAGTAGTGGTGTAGCTACCAGGTGATGGTAGTGGTGGAGCTACCAGGTGATGGTAGTTGTGGAGCTACCTGGTGATGGTAGTGGTGGAGCTAACTGGTGATGGTAGTGGTTTAGCTACCTGGTGATTGTAGTGGTGTATCTGCCTGGGTAACAGCTTCTCCCCCGATTCAACCTACCCAGGCTTTGCGCCCTGGTGAGGCCACTCCAGACCGACACCCAGAGCGCAACTCCATAGTCTCCTGAGACTGATGGATGCCTACTACTACTATCACCAGGTAGATACACCACTACAATCACCAGGTAGCTACACAACTACTATCACCAGGTAGCTACATCACTACAATCACCAGTAGCTACGCCACTACCATCACCAGGTAGCTACACCACTACCATCACCAGGTAGCTACATCGCTACAATCACCAGGTAGCTACGCCACTACTATCACCTGGTAGCTACACCACTACAATCACGAGGTAGATACACCACTACTACTATCACCAGGTAGATACACCACTACAATCACCAGGTAGCTACACCACTACCATCACCAGGTAGCTACACCACTACAATCACGAGGTAGCTACACCACTACCATCACCACGTAGCTCCACCACTACCATCACCAGGTAGCTCCACCATTACCATCACCAGGTAGCTCCACCACTACAATCACCACGTAGCTATTCCACTTCCATCACCAGGTAGCTCCACCATTACCATCAGCAGGTAGCTACACAACTACCATCACCAGGTAGATACACCACTACAATCACGAGGTAGCTATACCACTACACAATACCCAGGTAGCTACGCCACTACCATCACCAGGTAGCTACACCACTACCATCACCTGGTAGCTACACCACTACAATCACCACGTATATTCCCACTACCATCACCAGGTAGCTATTCCACTACAATCACCTGGTAGCTGCCAGTTGCTTGTCGTATTTCTGTATGTTGTAACACATCTCATTTCCAAACATTAGCGATGAACAATACAGCAACAAATTAATAATATTCTGTTAAAAAACAAAATTCTTTTCAGAAATATAAAACATCAATAATGAGTATTGACAAAATTAGCTCGTCCATGATGAAAATGTCGGTGGTGGTGGGGCGGTGGTGTGTCGCGTGTTGTGGTACGTCTGGGGTGTGGTCTAGGACCACCTCCGTCTGCGCCTCCTCCAGCGGCAGTACGACTCCAGCTGGCGGGGACTGTTGAGTAACGTCCCCCTCTTGAAGGTGATCGTCCCTCCACGCCCCGGGACCTTCACGACTCCCTGGACCTGCTGGACCCTGTCCAGTTGCTTCGTCACGGTCGTCCTCGAGATGGCGGTCTGGTGGGTCTTCCCGGACCCTTAGTGTCCTTCTCGACCAGGACCCAGTTGAGTCCTCCGTCAAGGAGACGGAGTAGACGGGGCCAGTTGAGTCGTCCGTCAAGGAGACGGAGTTGACGGGGCCAGTTGAGTCCTCAGTCAATTAGACGGAGTTGACGGGGCCACCTCCGTCAAGGACCGGAGTCGACGTGCCACCCACCAGTGACCCCACCGACCACCCCGTGACAACACCGTGTCACCACTCTGCGCATAACACCACAGCCCGTGACTCCCGTGACCCGGGGCAGGCGTGTCAAGATTCGACCCAGGTCACGACCCAGGTCACCCGTGACACAGACGTGGTGCTACAGGACACCACCTGTGGCAAAATTGGAGGAGACCACCCCCGTGACCACATCCGTGACCACACCCGTGACAACCCATGTGACAACACCAGTGTCTCACACTCTGCGCATAACACCACAGCCCGTGACTTCCGTGACCCGGGGCAGGCGTGTCAAGATACGACCCAGGTCACGACCCAGGTCACCAGTGACACAGACGTGGTGCTACAGGACACCACCTGTGGCAAAATTGGAGGTGACCACCCCCGTGACTACATCCGTGACACCACCCGTGACCACACCCGTGACAACACCAGTGTCACACACACTGCGCATAACACCACAGCCCGTGACTTCCGTGACCCGGGGCAGGCGTGTCAAGATACGACCCAGGTCACGACCCAGGTCACCCAGTGAACAGACGTGGTGCTACAGGACACCACCTGTGGCAAAATTGGAGGTGACCACCCCCGTGACTACATCTGTGACCACACCCGTGACCACACCCGTGACAACACCAGTGTCACACACCTGCGCATAACACCACAGCCCGTGACTTCCGTGACCCGGGGCAGGCGTGTCAAGATACGACCCAGTCACGACCCGGTCACCCGTGACACAGACGTGGTGCTACA
>WNGS01000116.1:22509-35495 GCA_020271785.1 Procambarus virginalis | reverse complement strand
CTACTTTATTGTGTTCTTAAGTAAGGTCTTCCGACATGAGTACACCCATATCCTTACATTGCCTTTCGTTCTATGTTATGAATTATTTGACTGAGTTTTGTACGTGGTTTCCGTTTTATATTTTCAATTTTTCCATAGCGCATGAGCTGGAATCTTATCTTCGTTAAACACCATATATTTTCTGTAGCCCATTAAAGACCTGATTTACGTCTGATTGGAGGTTGCCGTGTCCTCTATGTTGTCATCTCTCCTAAATCCTAGTGTCACTGCAAAGGATGATACAGTAGTATAGATTGTGTCCTTGTCTATTCCAATCTGAGGAGGAGAAAAAAGTATTGGTAGCAAGTACACGTACCCTGGGGGACTGACGCTCTTCACACGTTGATGGATCGGTTTTATTTTGTTGACTATTACACATTGGGTTCTGTTAGTCAAGGAAATTGTAGATCCATCTGACTATTTTTCCGGTAATTCCTTTGAACGCATTTTATGTGCAATAACACCATGTTCACATTTGGCAAAGGCTTACATGCGAATCTGTGTAAATTACATCAGCGTTTTGTTTGTCTACCATAGCATCTAATGCCATATCATAGTGGTCCAGCAAGTGCGACAGGCAAGAGCGCCCTGACTTGAAACCATGTTGTACCAAGGGTTATGAGATGCTGTGATTCCATGTATTTTGTGATCTTGCATCTTAGCACTCTCTCAAATAATTTTATGATGTGCAATGTTAATGCTATCGGTCTGTAATTTTTGCCTCCACCTTATTTCCTCCTTTATTAGGTGGTGCTATCCTCTGCTGTTTATAGTTTGTCAGGGATAACGCCAGTATCTAGGCTTTGTCTCCACAGATTGTGAAGGGCCTGCGATAGTTATTTTTTTTACAGTTCTTGATGATATGGAGTTTCAAGAATCCGGGCCTGGTGCGGAGTTCATATGCATACTGTTTATGGATTCTTAAAAATCCAGTGGGGATAAGGTGACGATACCTGATATACCTGATTTGATGTTGGTATCAATATCCATGAAAATCATTTGGGTTATCGATCTTTAGTGCGTTATAATGGCTCGCCTAAGACAGAGTCGTATTGCTTCCTAAGTAGCTCGCTCATTTCTTTGTGGTCATCGGTTAAAGTTCCAATCTTCCTTTCGCATGGGGCCCGATACTAGATGTGATTTTGATCTTGGTTTGCATCGGAGAAAAAGTATTTCTTATTTCTTCTATTTCACTGATGGCCTTTGCTCTCTTTACCTCATCCTGGGTTTGTATGATTCTTGTAGCTTGCGTTCAGTTGTTTCTATTTCTCTACCAAACCTTCTTCGCCGTTCCTGAGATAGGGTGCGATTCTCAGGTTGTTCCCGTATTCGTTTTCTTCGCCTATATAGGGAACGACGTTCCTCGTTCCAATCTGCATCTCTTCCTCTTTTTTTCTTAGGGGTATACGGTTTGAACATATTTCTAGTGCAACTGAGCTTATTTTTCCAGGCACTGGTTCAGGTTTGCATTTTCTAGCTGTTCTTCCCAGTTTATTTCTGTGAAGTTGGTTTATTTGCTCCCAGTTTATCTGTTTATTATTGAAGTTGAATTTGCTGAAATCTCCTCCACCGGGAATCGGGACTGGTTTTGAAGGTCTATTCCCCATGGTTGTGAGAACTTCAATTAAGTTGTGATCTGAGTAACAGGTATTTCTAATTAGTATGTTCCTGATCAATTCATCAATATTTTAAAAATGAGGTCCAGCGTGTTCTCCTTCCTAGTTGGTTCTACTAATTGCTGGTTTAAGGCAAACCTGTCGCACATCCGTAGCAGGTCATTTGCATGTGACTGTTCATTAAGGCTACTTCCTGGTATTCTCTCTGATATTACTGTATTAGCCAGGTGCTTCCATTTCAGGTGCCGTAGGTTGAAGTCCCCAAGCAGGATGATGTTTGGGGCTGGATCTGTGAGGTTTTACAAAGCAGTTTTTTTTTTTTTATTATTATTTTCTACCACAGACGTGGCCACACATTTACAATGCTAACCATCATATATACATTTTCTTCTGTCCTCCATGGACAGGGTTAGAGATGTGTTAAACATATAGTTCAAGGATTTATTGAACAATCAACCACAGAAGGTGATTCGGTACTTTTAAAATGCTAAGCTAACCTACATACGGAAATACATAGATAGATAGATACACAGATTTACGTATGCCTTACATAAAGTGTTTGAAGTGTCATTAATGTGCATTTACAAAGGTGAAATGCAATTCTGATCAGCTTCCATAAGTACTTTATACACATACATATACATACACACACATATATACATACATATACATATATACATGCATATATTCACACACATGCATTCACATACATTTGTCTCTTTTACTCTGACAGGGTGAGATAGCTGACAGAGAAACTAGTGTGCAATTAAGCACTTAATCACTGAAGATGATTAAGGTGCTTTTACAAGCTCAGGTTCCAAGCAGTGTTCTATTTTCATTAGTTGGTCTTTAAACTGCTGGTGATTTGCCTCCGATGACTTATATACAAGGACAATAACTACATTTAAGATCTCTATTTTGATTATCAGCACTTCCACCATATCATTTGAGGTGTTTAGCAGCTCAGTACATATGAGTGTGTCTTTGATGTAGAGGCTGACCCCACCCTGTAGCCGGTGTTTCCTGTCACATCTGAAAAGATTGTACTCTGAGATCCATATTTCACCATCACGGTAGTCCTTGGTGAGAGTTTCCGTTACGGCTGCAAACACTGCATTTGCCTCATGTTGGAGACCATCTATGAAGTGCACTTTGTTACATTTGCGTGTTTTTTTTTACCCTGAATGTTGGCAAATAAAAATGATGTTATGTTAGTGGAAGTGCTGGATGCTTTACTTGGTGTTAATATCTGAGGCTCTGGTAAGGAGGCCACTGTGTTTGCGTCCTCTCCAGCATTTGACCGAGTTGGTGGTAGAGTCTGGACATTTTTAGCCATTCGTCTCCTCTCCTCTTGCAAAAAAAATTATCCTGGTAAGTAGTGTTGTGGCTGCTTTCCTCGAAGCAGTTTGTCGGTCTTATTCGCCTGGTGCCCCTTATATGGAAAGCTGGACATTCCATATTGAAGCACTTTTTTCTATCTATGGAGTTCTTGCAAAGTTCTGGGTGAAAAAAATCACAGCTTTCGGTACATTCACCTGTACTAAGTAGGATTCTGCACTTCTAGGGTGATCGTACATGCATATTAGATTTGTTCTCGCAGATATCCCATGCTTGCAGGTACAGGTACAGGTGCCCCGTTTATTAACGACAGTTTCGGGCCCTGTTTGGGTTGTTTACCTTTGCCAGAGACGGCACTCTGCTGTGGGGTTGCCACCAACACGGCACTCTGCTGTGGGGCTGCCACCAATACACCACTCTGCTGTGGGGCTGCCACCAATACACCACTCTGCTGTGGGGCTGCCACCAACATGGCACTCTGCTGTGGGGCTGCCACCAATACACCACTCTGCTGTGGGGCTGCCACCAATACACCACTCTGCTGTGGGGCTGCCACCAATACACCACTCTGCTGTGGGGCTGCCACCAACACGGCACTCTGCTGTGGGGCTGCCACCAATACACCACTCTGCTGTGGGGCTGCCACCAACACGGCACTCTGCTGTGGGGCTGCCACCAATACACCACTCTGCTGTGGGGCTGCCACCAACACGGCACTCTGCTGTGGGGCTGCCACCAACACGGCACTCTGCTGTGGGGCTGCCACCAACACACCACTCTGCTGTGGGGCTGCCACCAACACGGCACTCTGCTGTGGGGCTGCCACCAACACACCACTCTGCTGTGGGGCTGCCACCAATACACCACTCTGCTGTGAGGCTGCCACCAACACGGCACTCTGCTGTGGGGCTGCCACCAATACACCACTCTGCTGTGGGGCTGCCACCAACACGGCACTCTGCTGTGGGGCTGCCACCAACACGGCACTCTGCTGTGGGGCTGCCACCAACACACCACTCTGCTGTGGGGCTGCCACCAACACGGCACTCTGCTGTGGGGCTGCCACCAACACACCACTCTGCTGTGGGGCTGCCACCAATACACCACTCTGCTGTGAGGCTGCCACCAACACGGCACTCTGCTGTGGGGCTGCCACCAATACACCACTCTGCTGTGGGGCTGCCACCAACACGGCACTCTGCTGTGGGGCTGCCACCAACACGGCACTCTGCTGTGGGGCTGCCACCAACACACCACTCTGCTGTGGGGCTGCCACCAACACACCACTCTGCTGTGGGGCTGCCACCAACACACCACTCTGCTGTGGGGCTGCGGAAACTGCGCTCTGCGTTTCATCTCATTGTACCTGGGTGTCATGCACAATTTGTTTGAAGACATTTGAAATTTCTATGTAGGCATTTATTAGCGATTTTACATTCAGCGCAGGAATTATATTCACAATTGCCATCGTCTTCAAGAAAGAAGTATTATCCTTTGAGCAGAGCCAGTACGCTGAGTGTTCTCTGAAACCATTTCCTTCCCTTATCACCTTCCCTCAGGTGGTCAAGTCACCTGGGTGGTTGGTGGTGGTCAGGTCACCTGGGCGACGGGGTGGTGGTGGTGGTGGTCAGGTCACCTGGGTGAGGGTGGTGGTCAGGTCACCTGGGTGGTTGGTGGTGGTCAGGTCACCTGGGTGAGGGTGGTGGTGGTCAAGTCACCTGGGTAGGTGGTGGTGGTGGTCAGGTCACCTGGGTGAGGGAAGGCGGAGGTCAGGTCACCTGGGCGAGGGAGGGCGGAGGTCAGGTCACCTGGGCGAGGGGGGTGGTGGTCAGGTCACCTGGGTGAGGGTGGTGGTCAGGTCACCTGAGTGAGGGGGTGGTGGTGGTGGTCAGGTCACCTGGGCGAGGGGTGGTGGTGGTCAGGTCACTTGGGCGAGGGAGGCGGAGGTCAGGTCACCTGGGCGATGGAGGCGGAGGTCAGGTCACCTGGGCGAGGGGGGGGAGGCGGAGGTCAGGTCACCTGGGCGAGGGGGGGAGGCGGAGGTCAGGTCACCTGGGCGAGGGGGGAGGCAGAGGTCAGGTCACCTGGGTGAGGGGAAGGCGGAGGTCAGGTCACCTGGGCGAGGGGGGCAGAGGTCAGGTCACCTGGGCAAGGGGGGCGGAGGTCAGGTCACCTGGGCGAGGGGGGAAGGCGGAGGTCAGGTCACCTGGGCGAGGAAAAGAGGCGGAGGTCAGGTCACCTGGGCGAGGAGAGGCGGAGGTCAGGTCACCTGGGCGAGGGGGGGCGGAGGTCAGGTCACCTGGGCTAGGGGGCTAAGGTCAGGTCACCTGGGCGAGGGAGAGGGCGGAAGTCAGGTCACCTGGGCGAGAGAGGGGGCGGAGGTCAGGTCACCTGGGCGAGGGGGCGGAGGTCAGGTCACCTGGGCGAGGGAGGGGGCGGAGGTCAGGTCACCTGTGCAAGGGAGGGGGCGGAGGTCAGGTCACCTGGGCGAGGGAGGGGCGGAGGTCAGGTCACCTGGGAGAGGGAGGGGGCGGAGGTCAGGTCACCTGGGCGAGGGAGGGGGCGGAGGTCAGGTCACCTGGGCGAGGGAGGGGGCGGAGGTCAGGTCACCTGGGCGAGGGAGGGGGCGGAGGTCAGGTCACCTGGGCGAGGGGGGGCGGAGGTCAGGTCACCTGGGCGAGGGGCGGGGCCATGTGTGGCGTGCTTGCTGGGGTGCGGACTGGGCGTGATATTGATCAGGCAGGAAGGAGGAGGAGCCAGGAGGGCCAGGGGCGGCCCGGGCCAGGCTGGGCCACGCTGGGCCAAGCTCCTACACACTGCTGCCAGTGGTGCCGTGCGGAGTGCAACACTCGCCCTCCTGCGCCCGGCCCGAGCGCTCTAGCCTCCTGCTCGGCCCGGCACCCTACAACGCTAGTCTCACTCTGCCAATGACCGCGACAACCAGTCTCTGACCCTTGCCGGAAAGGGTGGAACAGGTGGTGGTGGGATGGTTGGTAAAGGCCAGTGAGAGAGGTGATCTATCCTAAGCCTCGTAGGTGGGCGGGCAAACCCACCTCTGATGGGCTCACCACCACTAACTGCCGCGCCATAACAGGAAATCACATTACAGTACGAGAGAAAAAGTTCGCCCGAGATGCCGCCAATGGTGTGTGATGTATTATCTAGTTGAGCAATATCAAATATAAGCCCTTTGCCTGGTGCTGGAGTAATGGTGAGACTAACTACCCAACTGCCTGGTCAGCTGGCACCGTCAACCTGAGGATTACAGTCGCCCACAGACAGTTGGCATCTTCATCACTCTCTACGAAAAGGTAATGTCCTGTTTACCCCTAGTCTTTAACTGTTCCAGGGTCCACGAGGTCCAGGGTCCACGAGGTCCATGGTCCACGAGGTCCAGGGTCCACGAGGTCCAGGGTCCACGAGGTCCAGGGTCCACGAGGTCCATGGTCCACGAGGTCCATGGTCCACGAGGTCCAGGGTCCACGAGGTCCATGGTCCACGAGGTCCAGGGTCCACGAGGTCCAGGAGGTCCAGGGTCCACGAGGTACATGGTCCACGAGGACTAGGGTCCACGAGGTCCATGGTCCACGAGGACCAGGGTCCACGAGGTCCATGGTCCACGAGGTTCATGGTCCACGAGGTCCATGGTCCTCGAGGCCCAGGGTCCATGGTCCACGAGGTCCATGGTCCTCGAGGCCCAGGGTCCATGGTCCACGAGGTCCAGGGTCCACGAGGTTCATGGTCCACGAGGTCCATGGTCCTAGAGACCCAGGGTCCATGGTCCACGAGGTCCAGGGTCCACGAGGTTCATGGTCCACGAGGTCCATGGTCCTAGAGACCCAGGGTCCATGGTCCACGAGGACCAGGGTCCACGAGGTTCATGGTCCACGAGGTCCATGGTCCTCGAGGCCCAGGGTCCATGGTCCTCGAGGCCCAGGGTCCATGGTCCTCGAGGCCCAGGGTCCATGATCTACGAGGTCCATGGTCCTCGAGGCCCAGGGTCCATGGTCCACGAGGTCCAGGGTCCACGAGGTTTATGGTCCACGAGGTCCATGGTCCTAGAGACCCAGGGTCCATGGTCCACGAGATCCATAGTCCTAGAGACCCAGGGTCCATGGTCCACGAGGTCCAGGGTCCACGAGGTTCATGGTCCACGAGGTCCATAGTCCACGAGGTCCATGGTCCTAGAGGCCCAGGGTCCATGGTCCTAGAGGCCCAGGGTCCATGGTCCTAGAGGCCCAGGGTCCACGAGGTCCAGGATCCACGAGGCCCATGATCCTAGAGGCCCAGGGTCCATGGTCCTAGAGGCCCAGGGTCCATGGTCCACGAGGTCCAGGATCCACGAGGCCCAGGGTCCACGAGGCCCATGGTCCACAAGGTCCAGGGTCCACGAGGTCCATGGTCCACGAGGTCCAAGGTCCGCTTGAACACAAAAATCGACTCTTAGAAATATCACACCCGCAGTTACTGAACTATTTTCAGAGTTTACCTGTTCACAGGCTGTCGTTATCTAGACCTCAAGTGGTTAGGTTAAGTCTGGAATATAGGGTGAGGCCCGCTGAACAATGACTCACCAGCCTGAGGTCTTCTCAGTCCATAACCCGTTGACAGGTGTGGCTCAGCTCAGGACCGCACTAGTGGGAGGTCTGATGAACAAATAAGCATTGAATAAGTATTCACCGTTAAGGAGTGAATAGCGTTTATATCTGGCGAGTCCTGGAAAATGTGTAAGATGCTGCTTTCATCTGGGGAGCCTTGGGTCCATGGCTTGGGTCTCAAGGGTCTTGGACCATGGCTTGGGTCTGAAGGGTCTTGGACCATGGCTTGGGTCTGAAGGGTCTTGGACCATGGCTTGGGTCTAAAGGGTCTTGGACTGTGGCTTGGGTCTGAAGGGTCTTGGACAGAGGTTTGGGTCTGAAGGGTCTTGAACCATGGCTTGGGTTTGAAGGGTCTTGGGCTGTGGCTTGGGTCTGAAGGGTCTTGGACCATGGCTTGGGTCTGAAGGGTCTTGGACCATGGTTTCGGTCTGAAGGGTCTTGGACAGAGGTTTGGGTCTGAAGGGTCTTGAACCATGGCTTGGGTCTGAAGGGTCTTGGACCATGGCTTGGGTCTGAAGGGTCTTGAACTGTGGGAATTCTAGACACTTGCAAGCCAACCAATAACAGGTAATTTGAGAAACATTAATTGGTGTCGTTGATTATAACATGTTCTCTTAAGTCAGGTGTGTGTTGTATCTGATGAGTCAGGTGTGTGTTGTATCTGATGAATCAGGTGTGTGTTGTATCTGATGAGTCAGGTGTGTGTTGTGTCTGATGAGTCAGGTGTGTGTTGTGTCTGATGAGTCAGGTGTGTGTTGTATCTGATGAGTCAGGTGTGTGTTGTATCTGATGAATCAGGTGTGTGTTGTATCTGATGAGTCTACGATCTAACAATGATTCTGGGCTGGGGAATCAGAATCACTGTTAGGTCTGGAGATTCATAACTTGATCATCATAACTTGATCAATGGAGCGACTTAGTTAGACCTGATGACATTTCTCTGGCAATGAGTCGTGGTTCCTCACCATTTTAGGTGAATCCATGACCATTCTTGAGGTAACTCATCACAGCTGCTGAGTCTTCTCAGTCAAGAGCCGTGATCTGTTGGAGTGCGACTCATCACTTGACCCAGTAAACAACGGATCGTAAATTTGTCTAACGACCTGAACCAATCGATGATCAAGCTGGGGTCATGACCTGATCCAATCGATGATTAGTTTTGGCCATAATGTGCTAAACCCAAGGGTCAAAAGCAGGCAATTAATTAAGAGGAAACTCTTGTTATATTGGATTAGACAAACGTCGAGATTGTAGTTGTTGAACCAATCGTAACTACCCAGCCACTTGGGCTGGACGGTAGAGCGACGGTCTCGCTTCATGCAGGTCGGTGTTCAATCCCTGACCGTCCAAGTGATTGGGCACCATTCCTTTCCCCCGTCCCATCCCAAATCCTTGTCCTGATCCCTTCCCAGTGCTATATAGTAGTAATGGCTTGGCACGTTCTCCTGATAGTACCCTTCCCTTGATCAACAATGCAGTAAGGTTTATAAGGGATGATGATCATGATGAGGATGATGATAATCATAGTATTAATTAAATCAATTGGAACAATGAGATGATTCGAACTATCGATCAGGGTCCTCCCAGCCCTACACCTCAGGTAAATCAGGTATGTTACAAGTCACGTATGTATGTAAGTGCTCGATCTCCCGAGTCCCCGTACTCAGCTTCATTACATTGCACTTGCTATAGTTGAACTCTAGTAGCCACTTGAGGAGGCCATATTTTTATTCTGTCCAGGACCTCTTGTAGTTTCATGCAACCCTCCATTGTATTTATCCGCCTCATAATATTTGTATCGTCAGCAAGCACTGAGAGGAAGGAATATCTGCCCTCTGGTTGGTTGCTCACATGATTAGCAACAGCCTCGGCCCCAGAACTGACCCTTGAGGGACGCCGCTAATAACATCTCGCCCCCTCTCAGGTCTTTCCTCTCTCTGTGACTCTCTGTTTTCTGTCGCAGAGGTACTCCTGTATCCACTGGAGTATCTTCCATGTCAATTTGGTCTGTTTTCCTATTTTGTGCTCTGCTCTTGCGTGGGGGTACTGTGTCGAAGGTTTTCTGACAGTCGAAGAATATGCAGTCCCCCAACCTTCTCTCTCTCGTCTGGTCTCAGTCGTAGGTTCACTGAACTGTCCAGTTTGTGTGCGCGCGTTCGAGCGTGCGTGTGTGCTCGCCTAATTGTGCTTGCAGGGGTTGAGCTTCGCCTCTTCGGTCCCGCCTCTTATCCATCACTCAACTGGTGTATAGATTCCTATAGAATGTATAGTCTATTGGGCTCTTTGAATTTTCTCCAATTTAGCCTTGTGTTTGATTTGATACGGGCTCCACGATGGCGCTGCATACTCCAGGATTGTCTGATGTATGTGGTATGCAAGGTTCTAAAGGCAGTTCTTATTGTGGTCAACCTGCCATATGCCGCTGATGATATCCTGTTGATGTGAGCTTCAGGGACAGGTCAGGCGTGATATCAACCCCCAAGTCTCTCTCCCTTATTCTTGAAGGATTTCATCTCCCAAATGGTACCTTGTATCTGGCCTCCTGCTCCCTACACCTACCTTCATTACTTAACTTTTGCTCGAGTGTGGAGAGACGCAGCCTTTCTAACCAAACTATATTTCCTCTATTATATATACTACATATATTTCTCTTATATATTTATATATTTCTACATATATTTTCTCCTTTATTTCTTTTCTAACAGATTTCTTGAACACACACCACACACACACACACACACACACACACACACACACACACACACAACACACACACACACACACACACACACATGCACACACCACGCCACACACACACACACACACACACACACACACACACACACCACACACACACACACACACACACACACACACACACACACACACACACACACACACACACACGCCACACACACACACACACACACACACACACACACACACACACACACCACACACACACACACACACACACACACACACACAGGTCCAGGGTGGCTGGGAAGACCTCGGGCACTGCCGGGTATACCACCAAGCATCTCTGTATATCTGAAATGTCTGTGTCTCTTTCTACTGTGCAAAGGTTGGAGGCCAGATGCTTAGGGATAGCTTCAGTCAATGTTTCTCAGTAGCTGTTGTTGGGTATGTGTACAACATGGGCGGGTCGGGTTGGTGCCAAGGAGCACAGTGCCAAGTGACTGAACCAACGTCATCCCGACGAGAAATCTTGCATGACCATACGACTCAACTCTAAAACTTAATTATCATTATTATTTTGTAATATCAGAAAAATGGGTGCGCTGATCATGCCAAAATTATAACAATTCAAATCTAATCACATATTTAGCCTTGACAGTTTTAAACCCGAAAATACTTTGACTATTCTGTTTCCTCTAGTGACTGTATGTTGATGAAAGTGACTCGTGTGAGGTTTTCTTCTAGTGTTACATGTTAGTGATGTTGTGGAAGGGGAGAGGGGAGAGGGGAGAGGGGAGAGGGGAGAGGGGAGAGGGGAGAGGGGGGAGGGAAAGAGGACAGGAGCGGGGGGGGGTCAATGGGATGCATGGGAGGGAGATGTTGGAAGAGGGAAAGGGAGTGAGGGTAGAAGAGGTGGAGGAGGGAGATGGATTGGGAGGGGGGAGAGATAGACTAGAACTTTGTCCAATTGTTCACAGTTATTGTTGTTGGGTCAACAACAGGCCAGGCTGGTGGGTCAGCACTACACATACAAGTATAGCAAGCTACTGTGCCACAGAGACTCTTGTCACCCTCCTCACGACTCTCTCGCCACCGCCACCTTTGAAACGTTAAAAACAAAATCTTACAAATGTAGTAAAACATTATGCAGTGACTTCCAAACAATTGTCTAAATAATTGTACCTATCATACTGTGGCTGTAGCAGGCATCCATCAGTCTCAGGAGACTATAGACTTGCACACTGGCGTCGGCCTGGTCTAGAGTGGCCTCACCAGGGCGCAAAGCCTGGGTAGGTTGTTCCGGGGAGAAGCTGTTACCCAGGCAGCAGGTCCCCCCCTCTCCACGGCGCTGAAAGTCTCCAATGGAAAGGCAAACGCCAATACGATTGGTTCCAGCGCCGTCGCAGAAACTGTGAGTTCCGGGGTTGACCTCGAAGTTGGTGAAGAAGGGCACAGGGACCTCCAACCCGGAGACCGCCGTGGACGGGGCCGGAGAAAAACCACCCCATCAAGGGCATGAACGACCCCAGCCTCCTGAAGCAGAGCCTGGCCCGCACGACCCTCGTGAGGTGGACGTCCCGGTCCCACACCTACCGCTTCCTGACAAGGATCGTCACAGCCCTCTTTCACCCGAGGCCGGCCTCCTTCAAGACCAAGTAGAGGAGGAGTGATAATTATTAAATTATTATAATAATTATTATAATAATAATATAAATATTTAATATTTATATTATTATTATAATAATAATAATATAAATAATTGGCTGTAATACACAAATATATATGTACATGATGTCATCACGTGTGCTCTGACTACCCCACTAGCCACACACACCCACCCGCTCCCTCAGCCAAGTAAGTCACCATTATGTATCCCACATCTACGTGTTCCGTAGCTGCACACACCGACACCTGCTGCAGAGTGAGCACTTGTCGCTTCGAAGGAGAGAATGAAATGAAAATTCTGAACGTTTTGGTGCCTGAACGCATTTTAAAGAATACATTGACATGTGATGATACACACTGATACATACTTGTGACAGGGAGAGAGACACAATGACACTGGGTCGATCCAGGCACAACCATGTATATGTGGCACACTATACATGTGCCACATAGAGCAGTGTATGTGTACTCACCTATTTGTACTAACCTATTTGTGCTAGCCGGGGTTGAGCTTTGGCTCTTTGGTCCCGCCTCTCAACTGTCAATTAACTGGTATACAGATTCCTGAGCCTACTGGGCTCTATCATATCTACATTTAAAACTGTGTATGGAGTCAGCCTCCACCACATCACTGCCTAAAGCATTCCATCCGTTAACTACTCTGACACTGAAAAAGTTCCTTCTAACGTCTCTGTGGCTCATGTGGGTACTCAGTTTCCACCTGTGTCCCCTTGTTCGTGTACCACCAGTGTTGAATAGTTTATCCTTGTTTACCCGGTCGATTCTGCTGAGGATTTTGTAGGTTGTGATCATGTCTCCCCTTACTCTTCTGTCTTCCAGTGTCGTAAGGTGCATTTCCCGCAGCCTTCCCTCGTAACTCATGCCTCTTAGTTCTGGGACTAGTCTAGTGGCATACCTTTCAAGTTTTTCCAGCTTCGCCTTGTGCTTGACATGGTACGGGCTCCATGCTGGGGCCGCATACTCCAGGATTGGTCTTACATATGTGGTGTACAAGATTCTGAATAATTCC
>WNGS01000116.1:15000-16509 GCA_020271785.1 Procambarus virginalis | reverse complement strand
ATGTGGACACTTTTATGTGATGCAATATTTACGCATTATATGACGCAACATTTAGACGTTATGTGACGCAATATTTACCCGTTATATGACGCAATATTTACCCGTTATATGACGCAATATTTACCCGTTATATGACGCAATATTTACCCGTTATGTGACGCAATATTTACTCGTTATATGACGCAATATTTACCCGTTATATGACGCAATATTTACCCGTTATATGACGCAATATTTACCCGTTATATGACGCAATATTTACCCGTTATATGACGCAATATTTACCCGTTATGTGACGCAATATTTACCCGTTATATGACGCAATATTTACCCGTTATATGACGCAATATTTGCCCGTTACATGACGCAATAATTACCCGTTACATGACGCAATATTTACCCGTTACATGACGCAATATTTACACGTTATATGACGCAATATTTACCTGTTACATGACGCAATATTTACCCGTTACATGACGCAATATTTACCCGTTACATGACGCAATATTTACCCGTTACATGATGCAATATTTACCCGTTACATGACGCAATATTTACCCGTTACATGATGCAATATTTACCCGTTACATGACGCAATATTTACCAGTTATATGACGCAATATTTACCCGTTACATGACGCAATATTTATCCGTTACATGACGCAACCTTTTCTTATTACATGACGCAATATTCTCCCATTTTCATGATCAGAAAAACGTGTTAGGCTCGTCGACGCAGCCCCTTGTAGACCTAAGAAAGATTTCACCCCAGATGCAACCCCACAACGGTTGCCTAACCGTTGTGGTACACTGTTTACCGCTTGGTGAACAGATGCACCAGGCGAAAGGAAGGGTATACAAACGTCCCGCCCTGTTGCGGGCATCGAACCCCGAGACTCATCGGTTGTGGGTAGACAGAGGTCAATCACTCTGCTCATTTATTGGCTTCACTTTTGTCATCCAATTATTTTTAAATTCAATATCACTTTTAAACATTGTTTTTATCAATTGTAAATGCAGTAAGCTTTTGAACACAGATGTTATCATGTTGCGTTATCGTTGAACACTTGTGTTTCACACAATGATTCTAGTTAAGGCCATTAGTGCTAATTATAATAATAATCATTTCATGATTACCTCATTATCATGAATATAATTAATTACTGAATATTAAATTGGTAATTGTTCGTTTACATATGGTTCAGGCTACAGTCTGTACCATACAGAGATAAATAACTTCCTCTTACATATAACATCTTCACTAGTGTGTGCGCTACGGCCAAAAATTGTCGTACTAGAAAATGGAAATTTATTTTCCAAATGAAATGTTTGGTCTGGAAAATAATGTTTTCCAGGCCAAACATTATTTCCTGTGGAAGGTCAAGAGGGCAGCAAGGTCACCTATCTTGAGGTGATTCCGGGGCTTAGAGTCCCCGCGGCCCGGTCCTCGACCAGGCCTCCACCCCCCCAGGAAGCTGCCCGTGACAGCTGACTAACTCCCAGGTA
>WNGS01000116.1:0-10000 GCA_020271785.1 Procambarus virginalis | reverse complement strand
ACAGACCACTGGAACATTAACACAGTGCGGTGATACAAGCCAACAGCTTTACCACTGTGGTTTAACAGCGCAGAGGAAGTTGTTAAACATATTGGACATATTTTACTGAAACTAACATTACGAGACAAATACTGGTCCGCCACCTGTGTGAGCCATGAGGAACACTTAGGGGCCCAGCCACGGACTGTGGACCCGCTCGGGCCCAGCCACGGACTGTGGACCCGCTCGGGCCCAGCCACGGACTGTGGACCCGCTCGGGCCCAGCCACGGACTGTGGGCCCGCTCGGGCCCAGCCACGGACTGTGGACCCGCTCGGGCCCAGCCACGGACTGTGGACCCGCTCGGGCCCAGCCACGGACTGTGGGCCCGCTCGGGCCCAGCCACGGACTGTGGACCCGCTCGGGCCCAGCCACGGACTGTGGACCCGCTCGGGCCCAGCCACGGACTGTGGACCCACTCGGGCCTAGCCACGGACTGTGGACCCACTCGGGCCTAGCCACGGACTGTGGACCCACTCGGGCCTAGCCACGGACTGTGGACCGCTCGGGAATATCCATGCAAAGTAAAAATCAAATACACTGAGGTATGTATATCGACGGGTTCTCATTTTGAGTTAACTTTATGCCTTGGCGAAATGTCTGAGCGCTCAGGAGTCGTAGTCCAAAGGGCCCCGGTTCTAGTCCTGGCCGAGGCAGAAACAATTGGGCGGAATTTCTTCCACCTGATGTGTGTGTGTTCACCTAGCAGTAAATAGGTACCTGGGAGTTAGTCAGCTGCCACCGCAGCCCGTCCTCCTAAAATAAAAGTACTGTCAGTAACCATTTGGTGAAAAGTACCAATAATTAGTAACGGGCCGCCAGAACGCTGACCTTTGTGTTCATGAATTGGGACGATCAGGAAACATTGCTAATAAACACACAAGACCTTACCTAACTTCTCCTGGCAATCCGAGGCCTAGTACAAGCCAGCGTAGGCCTAATACAAGCCAGCGTAGGCCTAATACAAGCCAGCGTAGGCCTAATACAAGCCAGCGTAGGCCTAATACAAGCCAGCGTAGGCCTAATACAAGCCAGCGTAGGCCTAATACAAGCCAGCGTAGGCCTACTATAGTACATGTGTGTGTGTGCCATACTAGGACCTACGTGGAATATTTATGTTTGGTTTTGCTTCTATTTTTCCAGACTATAAAATTAATAGTACAAATAGTGGCTTACTGGTGGTCTAGTCGTGGGGACTTCCCGCCACCTGCACGTGATAATACTTTCCCAATAATCAATATATCTTCCATCTTCTAAAGATGTGTTGATTGATTAATTCGAAAGTACTTAAGGAATTTATTGTTTTATTTCTTCCTTCGTGGTCGATATTGTCACCTTCATCACGTGCTAATTTATTCGTGATTTACACGCACACGCGCGCACACACGCGCGCATACACACACACACACACACGCGCACACACAACCTAATGCATCATGGAATGCATTTGGCAGTGATGTTGACTCCATACACTGTTTCAAATGAAGATTTCATACAGTCAAATTGGCTCGAGAATCTGTTCACCAGTTGATTGACAGTTGAGAGGAGGGACCAAAGAGCCAGAGCTCAACCCCCGCAAGCACAACTAGGTGAGTACAACTAGGTGTGTATACACACACACACATACACACACACACACACACATAAAAAGAATAACGTCTGCGGCATATGCGAGGCTGGCTAACATCAGAACTGCCTTCAGGAACCTGTGTAAGGAATCATTCAGAATCTTGTACACCACATATGTAAGACCAATCCTGGAGTATGCGGCCCCAGCATGGAGCCCGTACCTTGTCAAGCACAAGACGAAGCTGGAAAAACTTGAAAGGTATGCCACTAGACTAGTCCCAGAACTAAGAGGCATGAGTTACGAGGGAAGGCTGCGGGAAATGCACCTTACGATACTGGAAGACAGAAGAGTAAGGGGAGACATGATCACAGCCTACAAAATCCTCAGCAGAATCGACCGGGTAAACAAGGATAAACTATTCAACACTGGTGGTACACGAACAAGGGGACACAGGTGGAAACTGAGTACCCACATGAGCCACAGAGACGTTAGAAGGAACTTTTTCAGTGTCAGAGTAGTTAACGGATGGAATGCTTTAGGCAGTGATGTGGTGGAGGCTGACTCCATACACAGTTTTAAATGTAAATATGATAGAGCCCAGTAGGCTCAGGAATCTGTACACCAGTTAATTGACAGTTGAGAGGCGGGACCAAAGAGCCAAAGCTCAACCCCGGCTAGCACAAATAGGTTAGTACAAATAGGTGAGTACACATATTATACATACACTGCTCTATGTGGCACATGTATAGTGTGCCACATATACATGGTTGTGCCTGGATCGACCCAGTGTCATTGCTTGTGTCTCTCTCCCTGTCACAAGTATGTATCAGTGTGTATCATCACATGTCAATGTATTCTTTAAAAATGTTTCAGGCACCAAAACGTTCAGAATTTTCATTTCATTCTCTCCTTCGAAGTGGCAAGTGCTCACTCTGCAGCAGGTGTCGGTGTGTGCAACTACGGAACACGTAGATGTGGGATACATAATGGTGACTTACTTGGCTGAGGGAGCGGGTGGGTGTGTGTGTGTCTAGTGGGGTAGTCAGAGCACACGTGATGACATCATGTACATATATATTTGTGTATTACAGCAAATTATTTATATTATTATTATAATAATAATATAAATATTAAATATTTATATTATTATTATAATAATTATTATAATAATTTAATAATTATCACTCCTCCTCTACTTGGTCTTGAAGGAGGCCGGCCTCGGGTGAAAGAGGGCTGTGACGATCCTTGTCAGGAAGCGGTAGGTGTGGGACCGGGCCGTCCACCTCCCGAGGGTCGTGCGGCCCAGGCTCTGCTTCAGGAGGCTGGGGTCGTTCATACCCTTGATGGGGTGGTTTTTCTCCGGCCCCGACCACGGCGGTCTCCGGGGGTTGGAGGTCCCTGTGCCCTTTTTCACCAACTTCGAGGTCAACCCCGGAACTCACAGTTCCTGCGACGGCGCTGGAACCAATCGTATTGGCGTTTGCTTTTCCATTGGAGACTTTCAGCGCCGTGGAGAGGGGGGACCTGCTGCCTGGGTAACAGCTTCTCCCCGGAACAACCTACCCAGGCTTTGCGCCCTGGTGAGGCCACTCTAGACCAGGCCGACGCCAGTGTGCAAGTCTATAGTCTCCTGAGACTGATGGATGCCTGCTACAGCCACAGTATGATAGGTACAATTATTTAGACAATTGTTTGGAAGTCACTGCATAATGTTTTACTACATTTGTAAGATTTTGTTTTTAACGTTTCAAAGGTGGCGGTGGCGAGAGAGTCGTGAGGAGGGTGACAAGAGTCTCTGTGGCACAGTAGCTTGCTATACTTGTATGTGTAGTGCTCACCCAACCAGCCTGGCCTGTTGTTGACCCAACAACAATAACTGTGAACAATTGGACAAAGTTCTAGTCTATCTCTCCCCCCCCCCCCAATCCATCTCCCTCCTCCACCTCTTCTACCCTCACTCCCTTTCCCTCTTCCAACATCTCCCTCCCATGCATCCCATTGACCCCCCCCCCTCCTGTCCTCTTTCCCTCCCCCCTCTCCCCTCCCCCTCTCCCCTCTCCCTCCCCCTTCTCCCCCTTCCACAACATCACTAACATGTAACACTAGAAGAAAACCTCACACGAGTCACTTTCATCAACATACAGTCACTAGAGGAAACAGAATAGTCAAAGTATTTTCGGGTTTAAAACTGTCAAGGCTAAATATTGTGATTAGATTTGGATTGTTATAATTTTGGCATGATCAGCGCACCCATTTTTCTGATATTACAAAATAATAATGATAATTAAGTTTTAGAGTTGAGTCGTATGGTCATGCAAGATTTCTCGTCGGGATGACGTTGGTTCAGTCACTTGGCACTGTGCTCCTTGGCACCAACCCCGACCCGCCCATGTTGTACACATACCCAGCAACAGCTACTGGGAAACATTGAGTGAAGCTATCCCTAAGCATCTGGCCTCCAACCTTTGCACAGTAGAAAGAGACACAGACATTTCAGATATAGAGAGATGCTTAGTGGTATACCCGGCAGTGCCCGAGGTCTTCCCAGCCACCCTGGACCTGTGTGTGTGTGTGTGTGTGTGTGTGTGTGTGTGTGTGTGTGTGTGTGTGTGTGTGTGTGTGTGTGTGTGTGTGTGTGTGTGTGTGTGTCTGTGTGTGTGGCGTGGTGTGGAGGGTGCCACTGCGATAGAGGCGCCGCCGTGGAGAAGGAGCGTGTAGAGAGGCAACTTTAAGAAGCCGTCAAGGTGTCACAAACACTCGTAACCTTGTGGGGGTCAGCGAGGGCAGCCCTGGTAAACAACACACCACGAGAACACCTTCACACACCACACACACACACACACACACACACACACACACACACACACACACACACACACACACACACACACACACACACACACACACACACACACACGCACACACCGTATTAGTGTGTGCCTCGCAGTTGAGCGCTCAGGGACAGCGCCCAGGGGTCATAGTCCTAATGGCCTGGGTTCGATTCCCGGCGGAGGCGGAAACAAATAGGCAGAGTTCTTTTTCAGCCAATGATGCCTCTGTTCAACTAGCAGTAAATAGGTACCTGAGAGTTAGACAGCTGCTACGGGCTGCTTCGTGTGTGTGTGTGTGTGTGTGTGTGTGTGTGTTGTGTGTGTGGTGTGTGTGTGTGTGTGTGTGTGTGTGTGTATGTGTGTGTGTGTGTGTGTGTGTGTGTGTGTGTGTGTGTGTGTGTGTGTGTGTGTGTGTGTGTGTGTGTGTGTGTGTTCAAGAAATCTGTTAGAAAAGAAATAGAGGAGAAAATATATGTAGAAATATATAAATATATAAGAGAAATATATGTAGTATATATAATAGAGGAAATATAATTTGGTTAGAAAGGCTGCGTCCCTCCACACTCGAGCAAAAAAGTTAAGTAATGAAGGTAGGTGTAGGGAGCAGGAGGCCAGATACAAGCTACCATTTGGGAGATGAAATCCTTCAAGAATCAGGGAGAGAGACCTGGGGGTTGATATCACGCCTGACCTGTCCCCTGAAGCCCACATCAACAGGATATCATCAGCGGCATATGGCAGGTTGACCACAATAAGAACTGCCTTTAGAACCTTGCATACCACATACATCAGACAATCCTGGAGTATGCAGCGCCATCGTGGAGCCCGTATCAAATCAAACACAAGGCTAAATTGGAGAAAATTCAAAGAGCCCAATAGACTATACATTCTATAGGAATCTATACACCAGTTGAGTGATGGATAAGAGGCGGGACCGAAGAGGCGAAGCTCAACCCCTGCAAGCACAATTAGGCGAGCACACACGCACGCTCGAACGCGCGCACACAAACTGGACAGTTCAGTGAACCTACGACTGAGACCAGACGAGAGAGAGAAGGTTGGGGGACTGCATATTTTTCGACTGTCAGAAAGCCTTCGACACAGTACCCCCACGCAAGAGCAGAGCACAAAATAGGAAAACAGACAAAATTGACATGGAAGATACTCCAGTGGATACAGGAGTACCTCTGCGACAGAAAACAGAGAGTCACAGAGAGAGGAAAGACCTGAGACGGGGCGGGATGTTACTAGCGGCGTCCCTCAAGGGTCAGTTCTGGGGCCGAGGCTGTTGCTAATCATGTGAGCAACCAACCAGAGGGCAGATATTCCTTCCTCTCAGTGCTTGCTGACGATACAAATATTATGAGGCGGATAAATACAATGGAGGATTGCATGAAGCTACAAGAGGTCCTGGACAGAATAAAAATATGGCCTCCTCAAGTGGCTACTAGAGTTCAACTATAGCAAGTGCAATGTAATGAAGCTGAGTACGGGGACTCGGGAGATCGAGCACTTACATACATACGTGACTTGTAACATACCTGATTTACCTGAGGTGTAGGGCTGGGAGGACCCTGATCGATAGTTCGAATCATCTCATTGTTCCAATTGATTTAATTAATACTATGATTATCATCATCCTCATCATCATCATCATCCCTTATAAACCTTACTGCATTGTTGATCAAGGGAAGGGAACTATCAGGAGAACGTGCCAAGCCATTACTACTATATAGCACTGGGAAGGGCTCAGGACAAGGATTTGGGATGGGACGGGGGAAAGGAATGGTGCCCAACCACTTGGACGGTCAGGGATTGAACACCGACCTGCATGAAGCGAGACCGTCGCTCTACCGTCCAACCCAAGTGGCTGGGTAGTTACGATTGGTTCAACAACTACAATCTCGACGTTTGTCTAATCCAATATAACAAGAGTTTCCTCTTAATTAATTGCCAGCTTTTGACCCTTGGGTTTAGCACATTATGGCCAAAACTAATCATCGATTGGTTCAGGTCATGACCCCAGCTTGATCATCAGATCATCAGGTCGTTAGACAAATTTACGATCCGTTGTTTACTGGGTCAAGTGATGAGTCGCACTCCAACAGATCACGGCTCTTGACTGAGAAGACTCAGCAGCTGTGATGAGTTACCTCAAGAATGGTCATGGATTCACCTAAAATGGCGAGGAACCACGACTCATTGCCAGAGAAATGTCATCAGGTCTAACTAAGTCGCTCCATTGATCAAGTTATGATGATCAAGTTATGAATCTCCAGACCTAACAGTGATTCTGATTCCCCAGCCCAGAATCATTGTTAGATCGTAGACTCATCAGATACAACACACACACCTGATTCATCAGATACAACACACACCTGATTCATCAGATACAACACACACCTGACTCATCAGATACAACACACACCTGATCATCAGATACAACACACACCTGACTCATCAGATACAACACACACCTGATTCATCAGATACAACACACACCTGACTCATCAGATACAACACACACCTGATTCATCAGATACAACACACACCTGACTCATCAGATACAACACACACCTGACTCATCAGATACAACACACACCTGACTCATCAGATACAACACACACTGACTCATCAGATACAACACACACCTGACTTAAGAGAACATGTTATAATCAACGACACGGATTAATGTTTCTCAAATTACCTGTTATTGGTTGGCTTGCAAGTGTCTTGAATTCCCACAGTTCAAGACCCTTCAGACCCAAGCCATGGTCCAAGACCCTTCAGACCCAAGCCATGGTCCAAGACCCTTCAGACCCAAGCCATGGTCCAAGACCCTTCAGACCCAAGCCATGGTCCAAGACCTTCAGACCCAAGCCACAGCCCAAGACCCTTCAAACCCAAGCCATGGTTCAAGACCCTTCAGACTCAAACCTCTGTCCAAGACCCTTCAGACCCAAGCCACGTCCAAGACCCTTCAGACCCAAGCCTCGGTCCAAGCCCTTCAGACCCAAGCCATGGTCCAAGACCCTTCAGACCCAAGCCATGGTCCAAGACCCTTCAGACCCAAGCCATGGTCCAAGACCCTTCAGACCCAAGCCATGGTCCAAGACCCTTCAGACCCAAGCCATGGTCCAAGACCCTTGAGACCCAAGCCATGGACCCAAGGCTCCCCAGATGAAAGCAGCACCTTACACATTTTCCAGGACTCGCCAGATATAAACGCTATTCACTCCTTAACGGTGAATACTTATTCAATGCTTATTTGTTCATCAGACCTCCCACTAGTGCGGTCCTGAGCTGAGCCACACCTGTCAACGGGTTATGGACTGAGAAGACCTCAGGCTGGTGAGTCATTGTTCAGCGGGCCTCACCCTATATTCCAGACTTAACCTAACCACTTGAGGTCTAGATAATGACAGCCTGTGAACAGGTAAACTATGAAAATAGTTCAGTAACTGCGGGTGTGATATTTCTAAGAGTCGATTTTTGTGTTCAAGCGGACCTTGGACCTCGTGGACCATGGACCTCGTGGACCCTGGACCTTGTGGACCATGGACCTCGTGGACCCTGGGCCTCGTGGATCCTGGACCTCGTGGACCATGGACCCTGGGCCTCTAGGACCATGGACCCTGGGCCTCTAGGACCATGGACCCTGGGCCTCTAGGACCATGGACCTCGTGGACTATGGACCTCGTGGACCATGAACCTCGTGGACCCTGGACCTCGTGGACCATGGACCCTGGGTCTCTAGGACCATGGATCTCGTGGACCATGGACCCTGGGTCTCTAGGACCATGGACCTCGTGGACCATGAACCTCGTGGACCCTGGACCTCGTGGACCATGGACCCTGGGCCTCGAGGACCATGGACCTCGTAGATCATGGACCCTGGGCCTCGAGGACCATGGACCCTGGGCCTCGAGGACCATGGACCCTGGGCCTCGAGGACCATGGACCCTGGGCCTCGAGGACCATGGACCCTGGGCCTCGAGGACCATGGACCTCGTGGACCATGAACCTCGTGGACCCTGGTCCTCGTGGACCATGGACCCTGGGTCTCTAGGACCATGGACCTCGTGGACCATGAACCTCGTGGACCCTGGACCTCGTGGACCATGGACCCTGGATCTCTAGGACCATGGACCTCGTGGACCATGAACCTCGTGGACCCTGGACCTCGTGGACCATGGACCCTGGGCCTCGAGGACCATGGACCTCGTGGACCATGGACCCTGGGCCTCGAGGACCATGGACCTTGTGGACCATGGACCCGTGGACCATGGACCTCGTGGACCCTGGTCCTCGTGGACCATGGACCTCGTGGACCATGAACCTCGTGGACCATGGACCTCGTGGACCCTGGTCCTCGTGGACCATGGACCTCGTGGACCCTGGTCCTCGTGGACCATGTACCTCGTGGACCCTGGACCTCGTGGACCCTGGACCTCGTGGACCCTGGACCTCGTGGACCATGGACCTCGTGGACCCTGGACCTCGTGGACCCTGGACCTCGTGGACCATGGACCTCGTGGACCCTGGACCTCGTGGACCATGGACCTCGTGGACCCTGGACCTCGTGGACCCTGGAGCAGTTAAAGACTAGGGGTAGACAGGACATTACCTTTTCGTAGAGAGTGATGAAGATGCCAACTGTCTGTGGGCGACTGTAATCCTCAGGTTGACGGTGCCAGCTGACCAGGCAGTTGGGTAGTTAGTCTCACCATTACTCCAGCACCAGGCAAAGGGCTTTATTTGATATTGCTCAACTAGATAATACATCACACACCATTGGCGGCATCTCGGCGAACTTTTTCTCTCGTACTGTAATGTGATTTCCTGTTATGGCGCGGCAGCGTTAGTTAGGGGTGGTGAGCCCATCAGAGGTGGGTTTGCCCGCCCACTACGCGGCTTAGGATAGATCCCCTCTCACAGGGCCTTTACCAACCATCCCACCAACACCTGTCCAACCCTTTCCGGCAAGGGTCAGAGACTGGTTGTCGCGGTCATTGGCAGAGTGAGACTAGCGTTGTAGGGTGCCGGGCCGAGAGAGGAGGCTAGAGCGCTCGGGCCGGGCGCAGGAGGGCGAGTGTTGCACTCCGCACGGCACCACTGGCAGCAGTGTGTAGGAGCTTGGCCCAGCGTGGCCCAGCCTGGCCCGGGCCGCCCCTGGCCCTCCTGGCTCCTCCTCCTTCTGCCTGATCAATATCACGCCCAGTCCGCACCCCAGCAAGCACGCCACACATGGCCCCGCCCCTCGCCCAGGTGACCTGACCCCGCCCCCTCTCGCCCAGGTGACCTGACCTCCGCCCCCTCCCTCGCCCAGGTGACCTGACCTCCGCCCCTCCCTCGCCCAGGTGACCTGACCTCCGCCCCCTCCCTCGCCCAGGTGACCTGAACCTCCGCCCCCTCCCTCGCCCAGGTGACCTGACCTCCGCCCCCTCCCTCGCCCAGGTGACCTGACCTCCGCCCCTCCCTCGCCCAGGTGACCTGACCTCCGCCCCCCCCCTCGCCCAGGTGACCTGACCTCCGCCCCCCCTCGCCCAGGTGACCTGACC
>WNGS01000115.1:68372-85188 GCA_020271785.1 Procambarus virginalis | reverse complement strand
GGGGCTGGATTTGTGAAGTTTCCCAAGCAGGGTTCTGTTTTCGTCAGTTGGTCTTGAAAGTGCTGAGGGTTTACCTCCAGNTTGTGGCTGGTCCTGGGGGGGGGCAGTAGTGCCTCTGTTGACCCCACAGTCAACAGGTAGGCCAGTGTTGTGGCTGGTCCTGGGGGGGGAAGTAGTGCCTCAGTTGACCCCACAGTCAACAGGTCGCCGGGCGGTAGGCCAGTGTTGTGGCTGGTCCTGGGGGGGGGGGCAGTAGTGCCCCTGTTGACCCCACAGTCAACAGGTCGCCGGGCGGTAGGCCAGTGTTGTGGCTGGTCCTGGGGGGGGGGCAGTAGTGCCTCTGTTGACCCCACAGTCAACAGGTAGGCCAGTGTTGTGGCTGGTCCTGGGGGGGGGGCAGTAGTGCCTCTGTTGACCCCACAGTCAACAGGTAGGCCAGTGTTGTGGCTGGTCCTGGGGGGGGCAGTAGTGCCTCTGTTGACCCCACAGTCAACAGGTCGCCGGCGGTAGGCCAGTGTTGTGGCTGGTCCTGGGGGGGGGGCAGTAGTGCCTCTGTTGACCCCACAGTCAACAGGTCGCCGGGCGGTAGGCCAGTGTTGTGGCTGGTCCTGGGGGGGGGCAGTAGTGCCTCTGTTGACCCCACAGTCAACAGGTCGCCGGGCGGTAGGCCAGTGTTGTGGCTGGTCCTGGGGGGGGGGCAGTAGTGCCTCTGTTGACCCCACAGTCAACAGGTCGCCGGGCGGTAGGCCAGTGTTGTGGCTGGTCCTGGGGGGTCTGTAGTGCCTCTGTTGACCCCACAGTCAACAGGTAGGCCAGTGTTGTGGGTGGTCCTGGGGGGGGGGGGCAGTAGTGCCTCTGTTGACCCCACAGTCAACAGGTCGCCGGGCGGTAGGCCAGTGTTGTGGCTGGTCCTGGGGGGGTCTGTAGTGCCTCTGTTGACCCCACAGTCAACAGGTAGGCCAGTGTTGTGGCTGGTCCTGGGGGGGGGGGCAGTAGTGCCTCTGTTGACCCCACAGTCAACAGGTCGCCTGGCGGTAGGCCAGTGTTGTGGCTGGTCCTGGGGGGGGTCTGTAGTGCCTCTGTTGACCCCACAGTCAACAGGTCGCCGGGCGGTAGGCCAGTGTTGTGGCTGGTCCTGGGGAGGGGGGCAGTTGTGCCCCCTGGGGGGCGGGGATGCTTATATCCGACAATACCAATTAATTATTACTAGTCTCACCACCTGCTTTTACCTGGATCATACCTGCAGAGGGTCTCTGGAGTTGTTCTACTCCCCGAGCCCAGCCCGAGGCCAGGCTTGACTTGTGATAACTTGGACCACCAGACTGTTGCTTGGAGCGGCCCACATACCCACCTGCTGGATGTGTGCTGGCTCCTGGTTCACCCCTATTTACTCCCTACACTGAGGCTGCACGAATATTTCCGTTCGTCTGTGTGTGTGTGTACTCACCTAGTTGTACTCACTTAATTGTGCTTGCGGGGGTTGAGCTTTGTCTCTTTGCTTCTGCCTCTCAACTGTCAGTCAACTGGTGTACAGATTCCTGAGCCTACTGTGCTCTATCATATCTACACTTGAAACTGTGTATGGAGTCAGCCTCCACCACATCACTTCCTAGTGCATTCCATTTATTAACTACTCTGACACTGAAAAAATTCTTTCTAACGTCTCTGTGGCTCATCTAGGTACTAAGTTTCCACCTGTGTCCCCTTGTTCGTGTCCCATCCGTGCTGAAGAGTTTTGTCCACCCTTTGTTGGAGGCCTGGTCGACGACCGGGCCGCGGGGACGCTAAGCCCCGGAAGCACCTCAAGGTAAGGTAACCCTGTCAATTCCCCTGAGAATTTTTTAGGTGGTTATCATGTCTCCTTTTACTCTACTGTTTTCCAGGGACGTGAGGTTCAGCTCCTTTAGCCTTTCCTCGTAACTCATTCCTCTCAGTTCCGGGACGAGCCTGATGGCATACTGCAGAATCTTCTCTAACTTTGTCTTGTGATTAACTAGGTATGGACGCCAGGCTGGAGATGCATATTCCAGGATTGGTCTGACATAAGTGGTATACAGGGTCCTGAACGATTCCTTACACAAGTTTCTAAAGGCATTTCTTATGTTCGTCAACTTAGCATATGCCGCTGATGATATCCTTTTGATGTGGGCCTCTGGGGACAGGTTCGGTGTGATATCAACCCCCAGATCTTTCTCTCTATTTGACTCTTGCAGGATTTCACCTCCCAAATGGTACCTTGTGTTCAGCCTCCTGCTCCCTTCGCCTAATTTCATTGCTTTACACTTTCCTGAGTTGAACATTAGCAGCCATTTTCTAGACCATTCCTCCAGTTTGTCCAGGTCATCCTGTAGTCTCAAGTCTATCTTCATCTGTCTTGATTCTTCTCATAATTTTTGCATCATCAGCAAATATTGAGAGGAATGAGTCTATACCTTCCGGAAGATCGTTTACATATATTAGAAACAGGATGGGTCCAAGTACTGAGCCCTGTGGGACTCCGCTGGTGACATCTCGCCTCTCTGATGTCTCCCCCCTCACCGTTACTCGCTGTTTCCTGTCGCTTAAGTACTCCCTTATCCACTGGATTACTTTCCATTTTACTCCTGCCTGTTGCTCCAACTTTTAACAGACTTTTGTGGGGTACTGTGTCAAAGGCTTGCTGGCAGTCCAGGAAAATGCACTCTGCCCACCCTTCTCATTCCTGCCTAATTTTTGTTGCCTGGTCATAGAATTCTATTAAACCTGTGAGGCACGATTTACCATCTCTGAACCCATGGTGGTGGTGTGTTACAAGGCTATTTCCCTCTAGATGCTCTACGAGCCTTTTCCTCACGATCTTCTCCATTACCTTGCATGGTATACAAGTTAGGAAAACTGGCCTGTAGTTCAGTGCCTCTTGCCTGTCACTCTTCTTGTATATTTGGACTACGTTAGGTGTCTTCCAACTTTCTGGTAGGTCTCCTGTTTCCAGTGACCTGTTATACACCATAGAGAGTGGCACACTTAGTGCTTCTGCACCTTCCTTTAGTATCCATGGTGAGATTCTGTCAGGCCCAACAGCCTTTGTCACATCCAGCTCCAGCAGACACCTTTTGACCTCATCACTGGTGAGGTCAAATTCCTCCAAGGTTGCTTGGTTTGCCTCCTCCTCATTTAGTGCAGGGGCTTCTCCTTGTTCTATAGTGAAGACTTCCTGGAATCTCTTGTTGAGTTCTTCACACGCCTCGTCATTCACTGTGTATCTCTTCTCCCCTTTTTTCAGTTTCATCACTTGTTCCTTCACTGCTGTTTTCCTCCTGATGTGGCTGGAGCAGCTTTGGTTGGGTCTTGGCTTTATTCGCAATGTCATTTTCATACTGTCTCTCTGCTTCCCTCCTCACTCTGAGGTACTCACTTCTGGGCCCCTGGTATCTCTCCCTGCTCTCTGGTGTTCTGTTATTTCTGTAATTTCTCCGTGTTCTTTTACTCAGTTGCTTCGCTACCTTACATTCCTGGTTGAACCATGGGTTTTTCTGTTTTTTCTTCTTCTCCTTTTGGACTGGGATAAACCTGACTGCAGCTTCCTGGCACTTCTGGGTGACATAGTCCATGATATCCTGTACAGTCTTGTCTCTTAAGTTCTGTTTCCCATGGTATTCCCCTTAGCAAGTTCCTCATCTCGTCATATTTTCCTCTTCGGAAATTTAGTCTTTTCTTCCGATCCCAACCTTGGATGGGTTATCCCTACCTCCACCAAGTACTCAAAGGTCAGTACACTGTGGTCACTCATTCCTATGGGGGCTTCAACTTTGACTTCCCTTATTTCTGACTCATTCACGGTGAATATCAGGTCGAGTCTAGCTGGTCCATCATTGCCTCTCACTCTTGTGGGTTCCTTGACATGCTGGCTCAGAAAGTTCCTTGTTGCCACTTCCAAGAGTTTAGCTCTCCATGTATCTACACCACCATGTGGGTCCTCTTTCTCCCAGTCTATCTTTCCATGGTTGAAATATATGTGTGTGTGTGTGTGTGTGTGGTGTGTGTGTGTGTGTGTGTGTGTGTGTGTGTGTGTGTGTGGGGGGGGGGGGGAGGTGTACAGGCTAGTCTCTACACCCTGGCCAGTTGTACCTGACAACGTTGCCTGCGTGCTCTCCTTTGTGGCTGCAAGATTAGCTCCTGGGCCCCACCGTCCTTGGGGCCGGTGGTGTGACCACGCACATACACCAATATAAGCTCTCACACACTGATCGTGACCCCTCATCAACTATTATTAGTTACACGGTGTTCTCAAGTATTCCCTCTAGTGTTTACATTGTAAACTGTGTGGAGGAGTGACGGATATCGCAGGTTGGGGGGGGGGGGAGTTCCTCCGCTCAACGTGGGAAATGGGCAGGTAGAGAGAGCTCCCCCCTCCCCCCTGGGGTATATGACGGGGGGGGGGCGGTGAGGGGGGGCGTGTTAAGAGACACACTCGCCTCATGACCCGGGCACGGGTAAAGCAAGTGAACAGCGGTGCAAATAACAACATGACCATATTTACAGTGCTGTATATAATAGACTTGGCCATGAGGAGTCTAATGAATATGTATGGACAATTAACTGTAAAGAATGTCACTAGTTTCTGGTTAAATTCCTGGGGCCCAGTGAATGACAGCTGAGAGTCATTAGGGCTACACACTCGCTCATACATGGTACTGGTGGCAACCGGTCACAACACCACCAGGTCACGTCTTCTTATAGTACAGTGCAAGTAGTGTACAATACGATAGTACAGAACATCATAAAGATTTGTTCTATTGATGAACTGAACTCGGGCCCCTGCGAAAAGGAGATGGAACTTTCACCAATGACAACAAAGAAATGAGCGCGATACTAAGGAAGCAGTACGACTCTGTTTTCAACAAGCCACTAAACACACTGAAGATTGATAACGCAAATAAATTTTTGATTGATATGATACCAACATCAAATCGTATATCAGTCACCCTATCCCCACTGGATTTTGAGGAAGCCATAAACAGTATGCCTATGCACTCTGCACCAGGCCCCGAGTCCTGGAACTCCATATTCATCAAGAACTGTAAAAAAAACACTTCGCAGGCCCTTAACATTCTGTGGAGACAAAGCCTGGATACTGGCGTTATTCCTGACATACTAAAAACAGCAGAGATAGCACCACTCCATAAAGAAGGAAATAAGGCAGAGGCAAAAAATTACAGACTGATAGCACTAACATCGCACATAAAAATCTTCGAGAGAGTGCTAAGAAGTAAGATCACAAAATACATGGAATCACAGCATCTCCATAACCCCGGACAACATGGTTTCAGAACAGGGCGCTCTTGCCTGTCACAGTTGCTGGACCACTATGACATGGCACTAGATGCCATGGAAGACAAACAAAACGCTGATGTAATTTACACAGATTTCCCAAAAGCCTTCGACAAATGTGACCATGGTGTTATTGCACATAAAATGCGTTCAAAAGAAATTACCGGAAAAATAGGCAGATGGATCTATAATTTCCTGACTAACAGAACCCAATGTGTAATAGTCAACAAAATAAAATCCGGTCCATCAACCAGGAAGAGTATTGAACGGAATCTTGAATTATCAAATAGGTCCCTTAAAAATGTCATTAGACGAGAACTCCTGGATGAATTTGAAGAAAGTAGAACTGTGCAAACTGGAACTAGCAGGTCCATTGTTCATCACAATGAAATGTGTGAAGTAAAACATGTGTATGGAGCAAGTAACAAAGTCAGTAGACTAACAGATGTTGTCACAGCTCGTATAAGACTTGGCTACAAGTATCTCTGGCAGTTCGGCTTGTATAGGGATCTAGATGAAGTAAAGTGTAAAGTGTGTGGACAAAGAGAGGGACACACACTCGAACACTATATCTTGGATTGTAGTAAAATTGAGCCATTTAGAGATAAATCTAAGCTCACTCTGTATGATATGGCAACCTATCTTATTACCATGGATAAATTACCTGAAATTCTTGCACTGTATCCACATTTCGCTTCCAGTAGATAAACAACATATGAGATTCAGAAACAAGTAGTGTATTGTGAAGACTAATAATAAACAGAAGCTCCCCTATGACTCTGTAATATCCCCATTGGTCAAACTATTATGTATTAGCGATAAGACCTACCATTAATGTATGATGACTTACTGTAAATATGTAGCTCTTGAAATAGCACTTACTCTGTAACTAGCTGACATTGTAACTATAAGGTGTGAATGATAGATGTAATTGTTAATGTAATAATCTAAGATGAGGTCTGATAAAGACCTTTTGTGCCCTCTGTAATGCTTTTGCGCTACCGCTCACAGGATGAGTATGGGGTGCACAATAAACTAGCCGCCTTCGGCGGCAACAATCGAAATCAAAGAGCTCAGTCCCCAGGGTACTGTGCTTGCTCCAGTACTTTTTCTCATCCTCATATCGGACATAGACAAGGACACAACCTATAGCACTGTATCATCCTTTGCAGATGACACTAGGATCTTCATGAGAGTAGGCAACATAGAGGACACGGCAAACCTCCAATCAGATATAAGTCAGGTCTTTCTATGGGCTGCAGAAAATTACATGGTGTTTAACGAAGACAAGTTCCAGCTCATGCGCTATGGAAAAAATGAAAATATAAAAACGGAAACCACGTACAAAACTCAGGCAAATCATAACATAGAACGAAAAGGCAATGTAAAGGATCTGGGTGTACTCATGTC
Source organism: Procambarus virginalis (assembly GCA_020271785.1). Classification (NCBI taxonomy): domain Eukaryota; kingdom Metazoa; phylum Arthropoda; class Malacostraca; order Decapoda; family Cambaridae; genus Procambarus; species Procambarus virginalis. The sequence continues at coordinate 78,468 of WNGS01000115.1, read as the reverse complement.
GGAAGACCTTACCTTTAAAGAACACAATAAAGTAGCCGTCACAACTGCAAGAAAAATGACAGGTTGGATAACAAGAACTTTTCACACTAGAGATGCTATACCGATGATGATACTTTTCAAGACGCTAGTGCTCTCTAGAGTGGAGTACTGCTGCACAATGACAGCCCCTTTCACAGCTGGAGAAATTGCTGACCTGGAGAGCGTGCAGAGATCCTTTACTGCTAGAATCCACTCAGTAAAACATCTAAACTATTGGGACCGACTAAAGAGCCTAAATCTGTACTCCCTTGAGCGCAGGAGGGAGAGATACATAATAATTTACACGTGGAAAATATTAGAGGGGCTGGTCCCAAACCTGCACACAGAAATAACATCACATGAGACCAGAAGACATGGCAGGATGTGCAGAATACCCCCGTTGAAAAGCAGAGGTGCAACAGGTACTCTGAGAGAGAACTATCAACATCAGAGGCCAGAGACTGTTCAACACGCTTCCACTACACATAAGGGGCATAACTGGCCGACCCCTTCGCAGTGTTCAAGAGATAACTGGATAAGCACCTCCAAAGGATACCTGATCAACCAGGCTGTGACTCATACGTCAGGCTGCGAGCAGCCGCGTCCAACAGCCAGGTGGAGGAGTGGGCCGCGGGGACGCTAAGCCCCGGAAACTTGAAGGTGAAGGTAGGTGCGTGTATCACCCCTGGGGAGTACAGGTAGTACAGTTGTGGCAGGTGCCTGCAGCGGTGTCCCTCACACACTCTCACACCTCCCACTTCCTCACCTCTGTTCTCCCACATTTGCTTCATACAGAAACAGCAGCAGTATCATCATCATCATCATTATCATCATTATGATTCTGGACTTAATGTCTGCTGACACTTGTGTCTACATGTCTTGTCGCCGCACAATTGCCGTGTCTGCTGCATCGTGTTTTGTTGCAAGTGTATTGTGCATTAGTGGCACTATTACCATGATGTTGAGCGGTGCACCGTGGCCACTCCCGTCCCTTCACCACGGCCAGTTCCACGGGGCCCCACAGTAGTCTGAGTACTGTGTACGGTGTCTGTGGTAACCTACCCAACAACTACATGTGTGGCTTCATTGGCTCGGTGACGTTGTTGATGTGTGTTGCTTCACCATCACACCAGTCAACTGTTGTGGGAGGCGTGGCGTGCATGGTTTCTTTACTGCACCCTCGCCATAGTCACCAGTATTGTCTCCTGTAACTGTTATATATATATATATATATATATATATATATATATATATAATATATATATATATATATAATATGTATATGTATATATATGTCGTACCTAGTAGCCAGAACTCACTTTTGGCCTACTATGCAATGCCCGATTTGCCTAATAAGCCAAGTTTTTCTGAATTAATATATTTTCTCTAATTTTTTTCTTATGAAATGATTAAGCTACCCATTTCATTATGTATGAGGTCAATTTTTTTTCATTGGAGTTTAAATTAACGTAGATATATGACCGAACCTAACCAACCCTACCTAACCTAACCTATCTTTATAGGTTAGGTTAGGTTAGGTAGCCGAAAATGTTAGGTTAGGTAGGTTAGGTTGTCGAAAAACAATTAATTCATGAAAACTTGGCCTATTAGGCAAATCGGGCCTTGCATAGTAGGCTGACAAGTGCGTTCTGGCTACTAGGTACGACATATATATATATATATATATATATTATATATATATATATATATATATATATATATATATATATATATATATATATATATATATATATATATATATATATATATATAAGGAACATATACTCTCTTCCCACAACCAAACCATCACCAGAGAAATCTTAACAAATAACACAGAAATCATCGATAGGTACAGCGATAGCAGGCGGCTTGACATCTGCGAGGCACTACACATCAAGAAGTCAACACCAGCAATCAACAGTCAATTAATGCACAACTATATTCTACCCACTTCAAGACCCCGCTCCAATATAGAAGCATCAAGAAATATGGGCCAATAGGCCCTTCCGCAGTTACTTCCATTCATACCTTCAATTTACCCAGTTAATATCCAGTTAATATCCATTGTTTTCGTGTTCTGTCCTTTGTTGAAAGTTTTGTTCACCTCATTAAAAACTGTTGTAACATATCACCTCACCCAAAACGCGGGTATAAATGAAAGATGAAAGCTGTTTAAATCATATATATATATATATATATATATATATATATATATATATATATATATATATATATATATATATATATATATATATATATATATATATATATGTGTGTGTGTGTGTGAACAAGCCTGAATGGTCCCCAGGACTATATGCGAATGAAAACTCACACCCCAGAAGTGACTCGAACCCATACTCCCAGGAGCAACGCAACTGGTATGTACAGGGACGCCTTAAAACTCACACTTCTGGAGTGTGAGTTTTCATTTTCATATATATATGTGTATATATATATATAATATTAGTATATTTTGGTAGCAGTCTTTCCTGTAGACATATATTATTAAATATGACCGAAAAATAAGATTAATAATTCTAACACGAATTTTCTCGATCTTCCTTATGTTTCTTTTTACTGTTGATGGCAAATGAAAAATCAATTCTCCAAAATTCATTTTTATTTCTAGTCTGACGCGACACTTGAGCGCGTTTCGTAAAACTTATTACATTTTCAAAGACTTTAGTTTACACACACACACAACTATAACTGAACAGCATTGGCTCTTTTATACCTGCATTTGGGTGAGGTGATGTAATACAATAGTTTTGGATGAGGTGAAAACAAACTTTCAACAAAACACAGAACACGAAACAATGGGTATAAGCTAAAGGGAAGAATAGATCTGTAACTGCAGACGGCCTATTGGCCCATATTTCTTGATGCTTCTATATTGGAGCGGAGTCTTGAAGTGGGTAGAATATAGTTGTGCATTAATTGGCTGTTGATTGCAATGTGAGTGCAATTAATGTGCAACTATATTCTGCCCACTTCAAGACTCCGCTCCAATATAGAAGCATCAAGAAATATGGGCCAAGTGGGCCAAGTTGAAGTGGGTAGAATATAGTTGTACGTTAATTGGCTGTTGATTGCTGGTGTTGACTTCTTGATGTGTAGTGCCTCGCAGATGTCAAGCCGCCTGTTGTCACTGTATCTATCGATGATTTCTGTGTGTTTGTTAAGATTTCTCTGGTGATGGTTTGGTTGTGGGAAGAGAGTATATGTTCCTTAATGGAGCCCTGTTGCTTATGCATTGTTAAAAGCCTGGAAAGAGATGTTGTTGTCTGCCTATATACTGAGTTTTTTGGGGCTTACAGTCCCCAAGAGGACATTTGAAGGCATAGACGACGTTTGTCTCTTTCAAAGTGTTCTGCTTTGTGTCTGGAGAGTTTCTCATGAGTAGGTTGGCATTTCTTGGTTTATAGTAAATCGTTAGTTGTATCTTCTGATTTTTGTCTGTAGGGATAACATTTCTATTAACAATATCTTTCAGGACCCTTTCCTCCGTTTTATGAGCTGTGGAGAAGAAGTTCCTGTAAAATAGTCTAATAGGGGGTATAGGTGTTGTATTAGTTGTCTCTTCAGAGGTTGCATGGCGTTTTACTTTCCTTCTTATGATGTCTTCAATGAAACCATGGAGAAGCCGTTTGTGACTAGGACCTGCCTTACCCTACAGAGTTCTTCGTCGACTTGCTTCCATTCTGAGCTGTGGCTGAGAGCACGGTCGACATAAGCGTTAACAACACTCCTCTTGTACCTATCTGGGCAGTCACTGTTGNACAGGTCGCCGGGCGGTAGGCCAGTGTTGTGGGTGGTCCTGGGGGGGGGGCAGTAGTGCCTCTGTTGACCCCACAGTCAACAGGTCGCCGGGCGGTAGGCCAGTGTTGTGGCTGGTCCTGGGGGGGGGGCAGTAGTGCCTCTGTTGACCCCACAGTCAACAGGTAGGCCAGTGTTGTGGCTGGTCCTGGTGGGGGGGCAGTAGTGCCTCTGTTGACCCCACAGTCAACAGGTCGCCGGGCGGTAGGCCAGTGTTGTGGTTGGTCCTGGGGGGGGGGGCAGTAGTGCCTCTGTTGACCCCACGTCAACAGGTAGGCCAGTGTTGTGGGTGGGTCCTGGGGCTGTTGACCCCACAGTCAACATGTAGGCCAGTGTTGTGGGTGGTCCTGGGGGGGGGGCAGTAGTGCCTCTGTTGACCCCACAGTCAACAGGTAGGCCATGTTGTGGGTGGTCCTGGGGGGGGGCAGTAGTGCCTCTGTTGACCCCACAGTCAACAGGTCGCCGGCGGTAGGCCAGTGTTGTGGCTGGTCCTGGGGGGGGGCAGTAGTGCCTCTGTTGACCCTACAGTCAACAGTAGGCCAGTGTTGTGGGTGGTCCTGGGGCTGTTGACCCCGCAGTCAACAGGTAGGCCAGTGTTGTGGCTGGTCCTGGGGGGGGCAGTAGTGCCTCTGTTGACCCCACAGTCAACAGGTAGGCCAGTGTTGTGGGTGGTCCTGGGGGGGGCAGTAGTGCCTCTGTTGACCCCACAGTCAACAGGTAGGCCAGTGTTTGTGGGTCCTGGGGGGGCGTAGTGCCTCTGTTGACCCCACAGTCAACAGGTCGCCGGGCGGTAGGCCAGTGTTGTGGTTGGTCCTGGGGGGGGGCAGTAGTGCCTCTGTTGACCCCGCAGTCAACAGGTCGCCGGGCGGTAGACCAGTGTTGTGACTTTTCCTGGGGGGGGGGCAGTAGTGCCTCTGTTGACCCCACAGTCAACAGGTAGGCCAGTGTTGTGGCTGGTCCTGGGGGGGGGCAGTAGTGCCTCTGTTGACCCCACAGTCAACAGGTAGGCCAGTGTGTGGCTGGTCCTGGGGGGGGGCAGTAGTGCCTCTGTTGACCCCACAGTCAACAGGTAGGCCAGTGTTGTGGCTGGTCCTGGGGGGGGCAGTAGTGCCTCTGTTGACCCCACAGTCAACAGGTAGGCCAGTGTTGTGGGAGTCCTGGGGGGGGGCAGTAGTGCCTCTGTTGACCCCGCAGTCAACAGGTCGCCGGGCGGTAGCCAGTGTTGTGGCTGGTCCTGAGGGGGGGCAGTAGTGCCCCTGTTGACCCCTCAGTCAACAGTCGCCGGGCGGTAGGCCAGTTGTTGTGGCTGGTCCTGGGGGGGGGCAGTAGTGCCTCTGTTGACCCCACAGTCAACAGGTCGCCGGGCGGTAGGCCATGTTTTGTGCTGGTCCTGGGGGGGGCAGTAGTGCCTCTGTTGACCCCACAGTCAACAGGTAGGCCAGTGTTGTGGCTGGTCCTGGGGGGGGGCAGTAGTGCCTCTGTTGACCCCACAGTCAACAGGTAGGCCAGTGTTGTGGCTGGTCCTGGGGGGGGGGGGCAGTAGTGCCTCTGTTGACCCCACAGTCAACAGGTAGGCCAGTGTTGTGGCTGGTCCTGGGGGGGGGCAGTAGTGCCTCTGTTGACCCCACAGTCAACAGGTAGGCCAGTGTTGTGGTGGTCCTGGGGGGCAGTAGTGCCTCTGTTGACCCCACAGTCAACAGTAGGCCAGTGTTTTGTGGCTGGTCCTGGGGGGGGGCAGTAGTGCCTCTGTTGACCCAACAGTCAACAGGTAGGCCAGTGTTGTGGCTGGTCCTGGGGGGGGCAGTAGTGCCTCTGTTGACCCACAGTCAACAGGTAGGCCAGTGTTGTGGCTGGTCCTGGGGGGGCAGTAGTGCCTCTGTTGACCCCCAGTCACAGTCGCCGGTAGGCCAGTGTTGTGGCTGGTCCTGGGGGGGGGCAGTAGTGCCTCTGTTGACCCCGCAGTCAACAGGTAGGCCGGTAGGCCTGTTGGGCTGGTCCTGGGGGGGGGCAGTAGTGCCTCTGTTGACCCCGTCAACAGTCGCCACGGTAGGCCAGTGTTGTGGCTGGTCCTGGGGGGGGGGCAGTAGTGCCTCTGTTGACCCCGCAGTCAACAGGTAGGCCAGTGTTGTGGGTGGTCCTGGGGGCTGTTGTTGACCCCGCAGTCAACAGGTAGGCCAGTGTTGTGGCTGGTCCTGGGGGGGGCAGTAGTGCCTCTGTTGACCCCACAGTCAACAGGTAGGCCAGTGTTGTGGCTGGTCCTGGGGGGGGCAGTAGTGCCTCTGTTGACCCCACAGTCAACAGGTAGGCCAGTGTTGTGGGTGGTCCTGGGGGGGGCAGTAGTGCCTCTGTTGACCCACAGTCAACAGGTCGCCGGGCGGTAGGCCAGTGTTGTGGCTGGTCCTGGGGGGGGGCAGTAGTGCCTCTGTTGACCCCGCAGTCAACAGGTCGCCGGGCGGTGTTGTGTTGTGGGTCCTGGGGGGGGGGCAGTAGTGCCTCTGTTGACCCCACAGTCAACAGGTAGGCCAGTGTTGTGGCTGGTCCTGGGGGGGGGCAGTAGTGCCTCTGTTGACCCACAGTCAACAGGTAGGCCAGTGTTGTGGCTGGTCCTGGGGGGGGGCAGTAGTGCCTCTGTTGACCCCACAGTCAACAGGTAGGCCAGTGTTGTGGCTGGTCCTGGGGGGGGGCAGTAGTGCCTCTGTTGACCCCACAGTCAACAGGTAGGCCAGTGTTGTGGCTGGTCCTGGGGGGGGCAGTAGTGCCTCTGTTGACCCCGCAGTCAACAGGTCGCCGGCGGTAGGCCAGTGTTGTGGCTGGTCCTGGGGGGGGGCAGTAGTGCCTCTGTTGACCCCACAGTCAACAGTCGTAGGCCAGTGTTGTGGCTGGTCCTGGGGGGGGGCAGTAGTGCCTCTGTTGACCCCACAGTCAACAGGTAGGCCAGTGTTGTGGCTGGTCCTGGGGGGGGGCAGTAGTGCCTCTGTTGACCCCACAGTCAACAGGTAGGCCAGTGTTGTGGCTGGTCCTGGGGGGGGCAGTAGTGCCTCTGTTGACCCCACAGTCAACAGGTAGGCCAGTGTTGTGGCTGGTCCTGGGGGGGGGGGGGAGTGCCTCTGTTGACCCCACAGTCAACAGGTAGGCCAGTGTTGTGGCTGGTCTGGGGGGGGGGCAGTAGTGCCTCTGTTGACCCCACAGTCAACAGGTAGGCCAGTGTTGTGGCTGGTCCTGGGGGGGGCAGTAGTGCCTCTGTTGACCCCACAGTCAACAGGTAGGCCAGTGTTGTGGCTGGTCCTGGGGGGGCAGTAGTGCCTCTGTTGACCCCACAGTCAACAGGTAGGCCAGTGTTGTGGCTGGTCCTGGGGGGGGCAGTAGTGCCTCTGTTGACCCCAGTCAACAGGTAGGCCAGTGTTGTGGCTGGTCCTGGGGGGGGCAGTAGTGCCTCTGTTGACCCCGCAGTCAACAGGTCGCCGGGCGGTAGGCCAGTGTTGTGGCTGGTCCTGGGGGGGGGCAGTAGTGCCTCTGTTGACCCCCAGTCAACAGGTCGCCAGGTAGGCCAGTGTTGTGGCTGGTCCTGGGGGGGGGCAGTAGTGCCTCTGTTGACCCCGCAGTCAACAGGTCGCCAGGTAGCCAGTGTTGTGGCTGGTCCTGGGGGGGGGGCAGTAGTGCCTCTGTTGACCCCGCAGTCAACAGGTCGCCGGGCGGTGTTGTTGTGCTGGTCCTGGGGGGGGGGCAGTAGTGCCTCTGTTGACCCCACAGTCAACAGGTAGGCCAGTGTTGTGGCTGGTCCTGGGGGGGGGCAGTAGTGCCTCTGTTGACCCCACAGTCAACAGGTAGGCCAGTGTTGTGGCTGGTCCTGGGGGGGGCAGTAGTGCCTCTGTTGACCCCACAGTCAACAGGTAGGCCAGTGTTGTGGCTGGTCCTGGGGGGGCAGTAGTGCCTCTGTTGACCCCACAGTCAACAGGTCGCCGGGAGGCCAGTGTTGTGGGTGGTCCTGGGGGGGGGGCAGTAGTGCCTCTGTTGACCCCGCAGTCAACAGGTAGGCCAGTGTTGTGGGTGGTCCTGGGGGGGGCAGTAGTGCCTCTGTTGACCCCGCAGTCAACAGGTAGGCCAGTGTTGTGGGTGGTCCTGGGGGGGGCAGTAGTGCCTCTGTTGACCCCACAGTCAACAGGTAGGCCAGTGTTGTGGCTGGTCCTGGGGGGGGGCAGTAGTGCCTCTGTTGACCCCACAGTCAACAGGTAGGCCAGTGTTGTGTGCTGTCCTGGGGGGGGCAGTAGTGCCTCTGTTGACCCCACAGTCAACAGGTAGGCCAGTGTTGTGGCTGGTCCTGGGGGGGGCAGTAGTGCCTCTGTTGACCCCACAGTCAACAGGTAGGCCAGTGTTGTGGCTGGTCCTGGGGGGGGCAGTAGTGCCTGTTGTCTGTTGACCCACAGTCACAGGTAGGCCAGTGTTGTGGCTGGTCCTGGGGGGGCAGTAGTGCCTCTGTTGACCCCACAGTCAACAGGTAGGCCAGTGTTGTGGCTGGTCGGGGGGGGGGCAGTAGTGCCTCTGTTGACCCCACAGTCAACAGGTAGGCCAGTGTTGTGGCTGGTCCTGGGGGGGGCAGTAGTGCCTCTGTTGACCCCACAGTCAACAGGCCGGCGGTAGGCCAGTGTTGTGGCTGGTCCTGGGGGGGGCAGTAGTGCCTCTGTTGACCCACAGTCAACAGGTAGGCCAGTGTTGTGGCTGGTCCTGGGGGGGGGCAGTAGTGCCTCTGTTGACCCCACAGTCAACAGGTAGGCCAGTGTTGTGGGTGGTCCTGGGGGGGCAGTAGTGCCTCTGTTGACCCCACAGTCAACAGGTAGGCCAGTGTTGTGGCTGGTCCTGGGGGGGGGCAGTAGTGCCTCTGTTGACCCCACAGTCAACAGGTAGGCCAGTGTTGTGGGTGGTCCTGGGGGGGGGGGCAGTAGTGCCTCTGTTGACCCCACAGTCAACAGGTAGGCCAGTGTTGTGGCTGGTCCTGGGGGGGGGGCAGTAGTGCCCCTGTTGACCCCACAGTCAACAGGTCGCCGGCGGTAGGCCTGTTGTGGCTGGTCCTGGGGGGGGCAGTAGTGCCTCTGTTGACCCCACAGTCAACAGGTAGGCCAGTGTTGTGGCTGGTCCTGGGGGGCAGTAGTGCCTCTGTTGACCCCACAGTCAACAGGTAGGCCAGTGTTGTGGCTGGTCCTGGGGGGGGGCAGTAGTGCCTCTGTTGACCCCACAGTCAACAGGTAGGCCAGTGTTGTGGCTAGTCCTGGGGGGGGGGCAGTAGTGCCTCTGTTGACCCCACAGTCAACAGGTCGCCGGGCGGTAGGCCAGTGTTGTGGCTGGTCCTGGGGGGGGGCAGTAGTGCCCCTGTTGACCCCACAGTCAACAGTAGGCCAGTGTTGTGGGTGGTCCTGGGGGGGGGCAGTAGTGCCTCTGTTGACCCCACAGTCAACAGGTAGGCCAGTGTTGTGGCTGGTCCTGGGGGGGGGCAGTAGTGCCTCTGTTGACCCCACAGTCAACAGGTAGGCCAGTGTTGTGGCTGGTCCTGGGGGGGGGCAGTAGTGCCTCTGTTGACCCCACAGTCAACGGTCGCCGGGCGGTAGGCCAGTGTTGTGGGCTGGTCCTGGGGGGGGGGCAGTAGTGCCTCTGTTGACCCCACAGTCAACAGGTAGGCCAGTGTTGTGGCTGGTCCTGGGGGGGGCAGTAGTGTGCCTCTGTTGACCCCACAGTCAACAGGTCCCGGCGGTAGGCCAGTGTTGTGGCTGGTCCTGGGGGGGGGGCAGTAGTGCCTCTGTTGACCCCGCAGTCAACAGGTAGGCCAGTGTTTGTGGCTGGTCCTGGGGGGGGGCAGTAGTGCCTCTGTTGACCCCACAGTCAACAGGTAGGCCAGTGTTGTGGCTGGTCCTTGGGGGGGGCCAGTAGTGCCTCTGTTGACCCCACAGTCAACAGGTAGGCCAGTGTTGTGGCTGGTCCTGGGGGGGGCAGTAGTGCCTCTGTTGACCCCACAGTCAACAGGTAGGCCAGTGTTGTGGCTGGTCCTGGGGGGCAGTAGTGCCTCTGTTGACCCCACAGTCAACAGGTAGGCCAGTGTTGTGGCTGGTCCTGGGGGGGGCAGTAGTGCCTCTGTTGACCCCACAGTCAACAGGTAGGCCAGTGTTGTGGCTGGGTCTGGGAGGGGCCAGTAGTGCCTCTGTTGACCCCACAGTCAACAGGTAGGCCAGTGTTGTGGCTGTCCTGGGGGGGGCAGTAGTGCCTCTGTTGACCC